>JAIKVB010000623.1:0-21847 GCA_024679045.1 Phytophthora brassicae
TTTATTTCCTATAGTATAATTGTTTTGTTGTTCACTTACTTACCTTTAATCCATATCGTTGTAGAGATTGATCATGAAGTTTGGAGATTTGGGACTCGAAACACTTTTGCTCTATCAAATGCTAGAGTCTGGGTCACCGACATCAGTGATCGTAGTTTTTACAGTAATTGTTGCCTCGAACGCACTCGCGTGTGCTGCAATGATGTTTATTCCGATTGAAAAAGCTCCTCTCGCTGAGACGTTCGTCGACATTTTGTGAGTGTCATATCGTTCTGAAACATTGAGTATTTTTTATTTACATCTAAGAGATTTGTTTCTTTTTTGTTAGGTTTGATTTTCTGATCATCGTTGGCTGTCCCATGCTCGTGTTGCTTTACTGTCTGTCAAACTTTACGTTCGATCGTGCCAAGTTGGCACTCAACGTTGAGGTATTTCCTGCTGGGTGGTTTGAACAAATGGCGAGTGTGATTGCAAATGCCGAACAAACCGCCGTCATTTACGCGAGTTTGAAATCTCTACGGATAATGTCGCCACTTGATTTTTTCACTCGTCTCGGCGTCAATGCCACACTTTGCTTTCGACTGTGGAACGTGGTGGATTCCATTCGCAATCCAACCAAGCAAAAATATAGCATCTATCCAAAGCGCCATCGTATCGGAGCTGCTCTTCTCTTTTGTTTCTCTCTTGTGCTGATCCTATTTGTTGAGGAGAGCCTGCGAACTTCTACACTTGCGTGTAAACCGCATCCGGAATGTGTTGTGAACGCTCGTCGATGGATTACGGATACTAAATCCTTGACGCGGTGTCCATGTATTATGCTAATCGATCGCGATACCGCACCAAAAACCTACGCCGAGTGGGAGAATCCCATTAATATCACGGACAAAGTGGCTCAGCTGGCCTCAATGGGCGACTTACAAACGATCAAGTTGACGAACCGTTATCTAGCTATTCTTCCTGATGAGCTTCGCGGCTGTAAAAAATTACGGCATCTGTACGATATTACTTCGAAATTATTATTTTCTTTTTTATTCATTTTAACAGATAAAGCTCTTTGTCGCTTTTACCAGATCTCTCGAATACACCCACACGCAGACGTTGCCTATGTGGTTCAAGGAATTCACCCACCTGGAGTTTTTGTACGTTTGTACTAACGCGTTGGTGGATGGGATACTTGACGATAAACTAAAATGTTTTATTGCATAGGCACCTTGAGAGCAAGTTTACGAGTTCCGTGGTCGTTCTACCAGACGATATTTTCGACGACATGTCGTCACTTACATTTATCCACTTCGCGGGATTCATTTCGATGGTGAAGCTGCCATCATTCGACGGACTCACAAACCTCAAATCACTCACGATAGCTGTTTTTATCGCTCTCGAAGAGGTACCGCGATTCGACTCATTAGAAAACCTTGAGCGACTGGTACTAGCAATCTTGCCAACCATCAGCGGATTGCCCGACTTCTCTTCGATCAAAGACCTCAAGTCATTTGCTGCTTCTTCCCGTGGAGCTTGGTGTTGCAATGGATTTCTTGGGACTTGTGATCTGCAAGACTTCAGGTGCGGGGTGGAACCGCAGTGGCGCAATCCTGCCGTAATCTGCTTAGCATCCGACCGTACAGAGAATGTAGCGACCGCAGCGACCCTAGCAGCAGTCCAAAAGTTTGACGCCACGACTTGCGGTCCTGATATACAACCTAATGTTCTCGAGGGGCCACCAACACCCGAACTTATGACTCCATGCAATGGTACGTTGTATCGGCAGTGCGAGAGGCCTGATGGCGTGGAAGCCATGTGCTACAACGCACGATACATGGGAATCGCGTGTACAACAAATTCGTTTCCTATTGAGATGCGTCGTCGACAGATAGCAAGGGGTATAGGCGACCGGTGCAACCCAGAGTTCGAAGCTTGGCTGGGGTGCAAGTAACATTAATCGATTTCTGAATATACTATGGATTAAACAGGTTTAACGACTGCGCTCTCTTTCAAAAAAGCAATACTACCGGTAGCTACTACTGTATTGTGGGCTTTCAACTCAATCCTAAAAATTGTAATTTGTGCGATACCAATAAAAATATTGCCGCAATTTATATATTATTTATGATCGTCTACGGTAGGTAGTCTAGTACGAATGAAGGCTCGCCGATCGACGTGCCGCCACGTCGTCCCGAGCTCCTCACGCTCGAAATCGCCGATGATGTCTTGAGGCAAGTCGACTGCCGGCTGCCATGTAGGCCGTGGTGGAGCTCAAAGGAGGGCAAAAGTAAGATAGGCTAAGGCAGCCTGAGGCTTATTTGTGCCTTACTTTTCAGGCTTACTTTTGTCATATTTATTGTCAGTAATTGCCCAATTTTATACTGTAGTATTGTATTGGAGTCAGACAAATTCAATAATACATATTTTTGGTGGAAACATAAATATATTTTTGAATTGCCATATTTAATTCCGACCTCTGGTTTTAGCTCTCATGTCGGAGGTCCGAATTGTGGTTCGGACCTTTGTAATATAGGTAGATTAAATGGAAGGCTAACATGGGCCATGCTCCGCTTCGCGTCTGACAAACCTGGCAAAAACAGCTTCATAAAAAGGTCACGTAATAAAGAGCTCAGAATTACATGTAGGCAAGAAACTTGAATACCGAAAGCACGTATAAAACTTCCTCGTCTGTACTGACTTCCCTGGCTTGTAATGACACTGGCATATAAGAGCGACCAATCATATTGTAGTGTGGCCTGCTCTGGCTTATAAGAGTTGATTCAATTATATCAATACAATTGTACCGGTTTCTTACCAATACCGAGCTACTATTACCCCGGCGGACGCCATTCGTTTTTCGATGGCATCAGACTTCATCCATGATCGGCGAGGAAAACGTTATACGTAATTCTCGGCATGGGAAGCTGTCTGCCGTGCAAAAATTATCATACTGCACAAAATTCTGTACCGGTATTGTGCCGGTAATCAGAAGCTGGAAAAACATTGCATTTGGAGGATGGTACTGTGTACCGGCACAAGTTGTCCACTACAAGACTGGCATATTTTCGTTTTGGACGACAGCCGGCGGAGGTGAATTTAGAGATTTCAATGAAATGGCAAGTGAGACTATTATTACAGATTATAGAGCCGGTGGGGGACGGGTGCTATGGCCTTCAAATTTGACAGATAATATATCGCCCTGCCTCACTCACTAAACCCTTCCCTGCAAGGCTTAACCCTATAGGGCCGAGCGAGATTCACCACGGTTGGTCTTGGTTTAAGTCCGCGTGCTCCGCACACGTTTCATAAACCGCAGGGGTTGTTTTGGCTTGCCGAGCTCATTGGGCTACACCTCCTCCTGCACTCATCGTCCACATACAAAGTTAAGATGCCACACCGGCTCTAAATATTGTCCTTTTAGTCACTCTCAAGTTTATTTATACAGAGAGTGAGCATCAGACCCAACTGGTGCACATGGGACAGGCGAATGATTTCCCTAGCCCTTTATTTGCTATCCGTCCGGCGGGTATACGCGCGTATACGTGTATACATTTCTCCACCACTTATTTTAAAAACGGGGGGTCAGCGACAACCACACGTTGGCGCCGAGCACGCGCGTGAATGCGGCGGAGCGCCCTGCGTGGCAGGGGGAACGTAGCGACAGCGAGGAGGGTGTCGATAACGAAGAGGGGTGAATCGACTCAGCAGAGGAGACGTTCGGCAGTAGCAGCTTCACGTCCCACCAGTCCAAGCATCATTCGGATGCTTCAAACGATCAACAGGCTACTCAAAGTAACGAGCAGTCAGCTGTGCTGGCTCCGAGGCTGCAGAAGGTCGAATTTGCTTCTTGGGGTGCCTTGGGCAGGTCGGTCGACACGTACCAGGTTAGACTTATGTATCGGATACGAGAATATTCTGATCGATTAACCTTGTTCATTATCATGTTATGTTTGCTTTGTGAAGAAATTTCGCGTTCGCACCAACAACAAGGTCGCAACCCGAAACAAAAGTATCCAAGACTCAAGATCGATAAGGCGCTTGTGCCCGAGGAGTGGGTGTACTACGCGAAGACGTTCGTTTGTACACAAACTGGAAGATATAAACCGTGCTGACAAGGCAAGAGGAAGCGTCAAGAGTCAAGGGTACTCGAATGTGATGTGCAGGTGTGTATTGTGCTCAGTTGGGTTGGGTTGGTTTCACTTGGGCTCAGTTGGAGTGAAATAAAGTAATTGAATTAAGCCTGTGCTTACAATGCATTCGTGTCGTACTGTAGATCAATACATGCGTGCAAGTGGCTGATTCGGCGGCACTACTTCCTACTTTTGTGCTGAGGATGACTTCATGCCGTTTGGAGTATAACCACCCGCTCACACGGCACACATACGATCACTATCCACACGTCACGAATACGCTGGAGCCAGCATTGGCCGGTACCATCACCGAGCTTGTGAAATCAGGTGCGAAGATGAAACGAATCCGTCAATTTATCCGCGACAATTCCGGATGCAACTCGACGAGCCAGGACGTTCAAACTTGGTACGAATGCTGAAGACACGGAGCCATACCGCCCATACAGCGGCGAAATGGCTGAAGCAATGGATGGGCGAATTCACCCAGGAGTCAGGGAACGTAGGAGGTTATTCGTCGACTCCATGCATAAAAAGGTATGAAGGCTATTTATACTGCAGTTTAGTCTTGCTTACTTAACTTGTTTATATTCTAGGATTTAGCCACGTGTATCACGCTTCAGACTAAGCACATGTGAGAGATTTTCCACCGTTTTCCAGAGGTCGTAATGATAGACGCCACACACGGGACGAACCTGTCAAAATACAAGGTTTTTTCTATCATGGCTCCCGACGCCTTTGGTAAGGGCCAATTTGTACAGCACGCAATTTTGCAAAACGAACGTAATCCCACACTTTTGACGGCGCTGGAAGAATTCAAGCGCAATAATACGGCGTGGACGCGGATCAGAAGTTTTTTATTGACGAGGATTTTGGCGAGATGGGAGTGTTGACTAAAGCTTTTCCAGACGCGACACTGCTGTTGTGCCAATTTCACGTATTGAAGTATTTGCCTGAGCGGATTGCGTCCAAGGACTATCGATTTAACGCTTGGCAGAAACAGCAGCTCAACGCGATGATCAATTTGCTTGTATACGCTTAAACTGAGCGGCAGTACTTGCGTCTGCGCGCGTACATGCGCCACATAATAAATGTTGGGGCTTCTTCGTCGTCTGGTAGTTTTTCGTGCTCTGGAGATCACGAGTTTGGTGTAGTTGGATTCAGTTGGTACTGAAGATGTTGGGCACCCGTTTGAAGTTTATTTCGGTAAAAATTGGGATAGCTGTCGTGAAATGTGGTGCGCATTTGAACGAGAGAATGTCTGCACTCTCGGGGACAAAACAAAACCTCCGCCTTGAATCTTCGTGGAAGCAGCTAAAAGATCTTGTGGATTCCTTCATGCTTTTAGATGAGTGCATTGTATCGATTATGGTATACCAAGCGCAGGAAGAAAGGAAGTTGTTAGTGCCGTTTAAAAATAATCAGTCGTGCATAATCCTAAATACCTTCACGAGGTGGAGTTTGTCTCCAGGTTGGTGCGTGAGCACGCGTCGGAGCTTGTGTACGAGCAGTACACCTTCGCGACTACCGCTGCAATATATATGTTCCACGAGGCGCTCCCTGGTGTTTATTTGATCCAGTACGACTCGGACGATAAAGACGCTCTTGATGAACCTCTCAGCGAATATTCCGTCCTCAAATCAAATTGGTCATGCTCTTGTTTGTTTATGGCTTCACGGTTGTTACCGTGCCGTCACGTATTTTATATACGGAAAAAAAACTAAAGTTTGAGAATGTAATTCCTACTCAGCTTTTGAATTCGCGTTGGTTACTATCGTCGCTTCATGAAGAGTCTGAGTTACCACAGTTATCCGGAGAATCGTTGCGTATGTCGCGAGTGTTGAAGGACTCACGGACGGTTTGTGATTCCAACCGTAAGTTCCGTGAAGCGAGTTTCGTGGCTTCTTCTATTAGTAAACATTTGAGTGGTTTGGGGATGGTGTAATACGAGGCAGAGATGAAGTCTTTACGTGGGTTTGCTAACCATTTCAAGCATGGTGAGTACAATACCGTACCTGCAGTAGCTGGCGATTTTGGATCTAAAGATGGTTGTTTTTCAAGATGCCTCCAATTAGTAACAAAGCGGTGGCCAGAGAGGTGGCGATGATTCAAGATACTGATGGCTACACATCTCGATCAGTAGATTATGCTAGTCTAAGCGGGTCTACATCTTCTTCCGTAGAGAGCACTCAAGTTTGTACAGAACCAGCATTTTGGGGGTCAGATGGGCACGGGCTGTGAGGTGCTGGGAACAAACGGAACGGGATGGTCTCGGATCCTGATGATTTAGGAGCAGTACCAAACAACGAAAAACCTGACGAAAGTGAAGACCATGCCTCCACTCTCGCTCGTGCTAATTTATCAGAAGATTTCCAGATCTTGAGTCCACCAAGAGCCCGGGGTTCGACCGAAGCAGAAACCGCAAGCTGTCAAAGCAAAGCGGAACAAGTCTATCGCTATGGTACAAGATGACTTGCAGATGCACGACCGCCAATTGGGTCTATTAACAGTTTACGAGGCTCTTGAAGGAGAACCTACTTACAAGTCGTCACACAAGATTCTACTTCAGTTTAAACAGTTCGCTTTCGATAAGAAACCAAGCCTCATTATAGCTACGAAATAGCCAACATGCCCCTCAGCAATCCTTTGATGCGACCAGAAGAAGTTGTCGCATTTTCCCCATGGAATGAATCAGCAAGTGCATGGCTACAGTCACGACCTACCAGGCTAAAAAGCGGGGGACGTTGGAGATGCAACTAGCACTTGAGATCGTTGGACTTGGAGTGTTTGCGAACTCAACTTTAGCGGTCATGAGGAAATGGCATACCGCCGTGAAGTGTGAAAAAGGTAAAAACGAGCAGTGACATGGATTACACAATTAGGCTTTACCTGTTCCGGAAACTTTAATTTCTACGTCGAGAAGGATATCACGATACCAGATCTGCTGGAATATTTGCCAGTTATGTCTATTGAGTACCCAGATGTGGTGGATTTGGCCCGGAGAGAAACTTTAAGCGCCCAAGTTATCGGGAAAATCATGCGGAGACTGTTTTGGTGCGGACCCCAACATTCGAGCGATTGACCCGTCAAACCTAGGGATTTCGAACGTGGCGATTACCACAGATAGTGAGCATTTAAACGAGCATTGGCGGGCTCGACGCAGAAGATGAAAATTCGGTGTCCAATTAACTACAACAACACTCACTGGTGTGTTTGGAGAAAGGTAGAGTCTTAGTCTACGATTCTCTGGCGACCTCTTACATTTGGTGTCCGCCCGTAGCACAACGTCTGATTACTATGCTACCCGAAGACACCACCCAGTTTCCGCTTACTGACCCATGATCCAGGCTTGGGCATTCAAAGCGACAGTTACAACTGCGGTGTGTATATTTTGCTGGCATTTGAAATGTTTTGTGGGGCAGAGCCACTAGGCCGCCTCGACAAGAAGACTCTGCAATGCATGCGCTATCGCTACTTAGGCATGTGCATGAAAGGAGAATCAGGTAGCGATGGCTAAGTGACTGACAGCGTGAAGAACGATTAACAGTAGCAGTAGCTAAGTGAAAGAATGATACGTATTGCATCTAACTTTATCTGTTGGGTTACCGAAAGTATATGCTTTCCTATCTTGGGATAGTGGGCTCCGTTTGGCCAAAACTGATGAACCGCAACATATTGTGATAGTTATGTGTTATGTCCTCTTTCTTTGTAAATCGATCGATTTATAGCCGATTTATAAACACGGCCGCCCTTATTTAATACAACCGTCGAGGGTGATTGAATTGTATACCTCGCCCTAATAAAATGCATCACCTGGAAACAATTATGATTTTAGAATTGACAGAAGTTAGGGCACAAATCGGACGATTGCAGTAGAGGTGTTGTCATTCTCGCTCAACATTCATAAGTATAATATCTTTGAATTACGGTACCAGTGTTGTGTTTCCCGGGGAAGAAATATCCTAACAATGAACACACTGCGATGCGGAGCTAAATCCCGCACGAACTGTAGCCAGTGTGTTAGGTAGTTGATGGATAAATGCAGGGTGAGAGATGGTTGAGGCCGATTGATGCTAACCAATCGTGTCCATCAACCATGCTCTCAGAGATACGGACTGTCTTAGGAAGAAGCCACCTGCCTGACATACATGTAGAATATTTGACATGCATCCACGACTAGTGGAAACATGCATCTGGCACTACGAGTTCTAAATGCAATAACATCAGGCACTAGTTGCCGTTGCTGTGATGTGTAGACTGACTCAGTATCTTTGGCTGGGAGCCGTCAGACACTTCACCGTCAACCTGTGATCCGGAGGGATTCACCAGAGTCTGAGATGGTATCTACGCTGGATGTCTGGTGGAGCCTCGGGGTGGTGATACCAATCTGTGATATCTGGTATCGACTACACTGCCCCCGAAGCTTGGTCCCAACAGCGTCTTCATTATCCTTGCTGACGGCGGGCACACGGTGGTCGCCGTCTCGAACGTCGAGTGGGCGTTGTGGCGGCGGTGCTGATGATCTAGTACGACGGCCTAAAGGTAACTGTGAGTCTTGGCTCCCGACGTCGATACGTCGTTGGCTGTTCTTATCCGAAGCGCTTCGTTGTTTTTGCTGCGACCGAGCAGAGGTTGAAACCCTTGCCGGGGAAGGATTGTTGTTTTCCTGAGAGGGGCTGCTGTCACCTCTCTGTGCAGGTTCGCTATGTTGTCGCTTCTTGTTTCTCCTACGGATCGGCGTAGGTACAACGGTAGTACTTTGTTCTGGGATACTTGGAGACCGAGAGTCTGGAGCTCTGGGCATTTGTTGCTCAGCGTTCACCGCGGTTGCTCCTTGAAGATTCTGCCAGTGTCCAGTAAGTATTGAGTCATCGACCTTGGTCACGTAATTGTTCACCAATACACGAATCTTCTTTGCGAGATGTTGCATAGGCTCGAACGAGTCTTCAATTGACTGTAGCCCCTTCCAACTCACCAATAACTCGAAATCTCTGATGGCTTCGTTCCAACGATGTTCTTTTAGGTCCTCGACGACAAGGATGATTCCTTGCGAAGTAACGTGCTCCAACAGCTCGTCTGTCATCTCTAAGTGCTTGTCAGAGTATAGTTTGAGTCGGGATGCGTGCACATCTTGTTCGTCGCCAGTTACTAGGTGCTCTACACGGAATGAGTGGCCATCTGCTCGCGCCACTCTGTAGGGGCCAACCCGGGTAACTTGTAGTTTGTTGCCGTGCTTCCAGTCAACTCTTGGTCTTAGGGCGTAATCGTCTACACTGAAATTCACGAGGTTCTCGCCTCGTTCTTTCTATCTATTCAGTAGTTGTTGTTTTAGTAGTGACCCTGGGCACCACAGTGTGCTACAACGCAGAGTCGAATGGGGTAGCTCCGTAGCTGCCGGCGGAACCCACAGACGGTTGTGTAGTATGGTAAGTCCGTTGTCATCGTACTTGGCTCCATCAGGAGTCGGGTGTTGGTTTTGCGCCTCTCGGAGCTCGTTCAAGGTATTCCTCGTCGTCGTCAACGGCATAGTCACCTTCATCACCAGAGCTCATTTCGTTGTCTCCCACCTATATATCAATTGCATCAGACGTTCGACGAGCTCTGCTGGAGGACGCCTAACTTATGTGCGCGCTTTTTTGTGCGATCCGCATTAGTGTATGTGACGCTGTCTTGGCGGGAAGCTTTGTTGGAGTTTTGGCTGGCGCTTTTTTTGGGTGGAGTCTTGTCTGGCGCTTTGGCTGGGGTCTTGTTTGGTGCTTTGGCTGGGGGCTTGGCTGGGGGCTTTGCCGGCGACTTTTTCGGCGACGTGACTAGTACCGGGATCGCAGCGTTGTTTGCTGATATTCTAGCGGAGGGAGGTTCATCTCGCGTCGACTCAGATAGTGGTCGCTTAGCGGTGGAGCATCATCATACAGCACTACACCAAGTTAGTCTATCGAGCACTGCTAAACCATATTCGACTCGTACCCTCAACTGGCCAATGCTTGCATACTTCGTCAGGCCCATCAAAACAGTCAACAAGGTGAGTTACATTGGGTCGTTTTTCCCAGCCAGCAAGTGATTCTCAGTGGGGACCCCTTCGGGCGCTCAAAGTCCCATCCCCGCTTCTTTAATTTGGTCCAAGTTTTCTCCAGGTCAGCGGTTTGATGTGCTTCCGTTTTGTATTTGCGCTCTTCTGCCTAGACTGCTTTCTGTCCGTCCAATTTGCGAATGGCTCATAATCCCTAAAATGCGCAATTTCGTGGCCACAAATAATTCCCCACAAGGTTAGCAACAAACCTACCAAACTTCAAATCAAAGCATACTACTTGAAGTTTGTATAGATTCACTTAGAAGGAATATTGGCCTGACTTTACAAAATCCTTATCCTGTATAATACAGGCGGTGGGGCTACAGGGGTTAACCCCTGTAGCCTTAACCCCTGTAGCCCCTGTAGCCCCGCCGCCTTAAAAATCATCCTAACCCGCTTACAACACAGTACAGTATTATAATTCGTCGCTAGCACTCGAAGTTCGCCGTTTATGCTATTTACCCGGTAGCTATAGAGCTCTATATTTTTTTTAAAAGGAGACGATGGGCCTTGGAGTTGTCCCGCCATAGCATTATTGTAGTTGGCCACAGCGAGTACTACGCCGCGCGGAGGGTGGGAGGAAGAATGTACGACACGGGTAGTCCTTAGATAGAAGGTGTAGGGGTAAAGGAAGGATTTGCTGACCCAGGGGTCCAGATTTAGCAGCGGCTCATGCCAATCCATTCTATATATCCAATTGAAACAATTATCATCCACTCACTACGGATTCAACAAGTCCTATGAAGGGCCTCCGATTTGGAGAAAGACCACCTTTTAACGAAATATGGCCCGATTGGCCATATTTGAGCGACTATTTGGTCCTTCTAAAGACCTGTGACCTTTGCCACCTACCTATCCCCGCCAGCTAGTCCTACGAAGCGTCCTACGATTAGCTGAATGTGGACTAAAATTCCTCAATTCATCGGTCATTCAACCCTTCAGGAACTAAGTCTTTTAATGGTCCGTAGATCCAGTTTAGCTACTTGCATTCGAAGTGAATGCGACATCTGCGCCGACTTTAGATCGTCTTAATTTTAGGAATTTCTCTGTATCGTGCTTCTACTACTTATATGTAGATATTCCTGAGACCCCAGCGTCACATAGACAAAAATGACAGTCAAAACAGAGGACTACCTGTTAACATTCTTTGGCTTTTTGCATATGGCTAGCTTACGTGTCGAGTACCCGGTGTGGGGAATGGACCTTGCAATGTCGAGTATGCGTGCACACCTGGGAACGTGAGCTTGCCTAGATCGACAGCGACATGGGATGAAGGCACAGTACGAAGAGGCAGCTCAGTGCCAAACATACCTACGATCGAGTCTACTCGCGGGCTTACCGGAAAACCATTCAAGACCATGGTATGAGCATCCTGTCTCAGCAGACACGCGACGGCGCTACAGCAGTTTGACCAACAATTCCTTCTCTGCAAAAACATGCACTACAAGTATTCGGCACGGAGGATCCCCACCAAGCTTTATTGCCTCGCCGGAGCGTCTGGTACTCGACTTGACCGAGAGAAGAGACGAGGACGATGACTCCGGTGATGTGCGCCTAATTCGCATGAATACACCACGTCGCCCTCTCCACCCCCGGCTCTGCAGACACCACATGTGTTCTGATTGTGCTTGCGAGCTTACTACTCGCGGCGTAGCCGACGACCTTGAAGTGCGGTGTTCAGTTTGCCGCATAGTCATACTTTCCTAGATAACGCAGCATTTATATCTAGCAGACCCCGACAGCATCGAGGAGATTATCGCTAGTTATTTGTTGAATATTTTGTCGTTTGATGTGACATTTTCAGGACCCCCCTTTTTGCATTAACGATAACTGAAGTAGCTATTTCCAGCGCCTTCCGCTGAAATCTCGCTCCAGCACCTTACAATGAAATAACCCACATAACATCTGAGCCAATCACAAGTCGTTTTTTCAGGTCTAGCACATAATAGGTAAAATTTGTGCTTATAACATATGACAGGTTTGGATTAAAATGGAGTACACCATCTGCTAATAATGGCTTGCACTGTTGCTGTGATCACTTTCCAGATGTTATGATTGGTAGAATTCAGGCTGATTCGTATCCTGATTGGGTAGCTATTTGGAAGACCTTTCCCACAGCACTCCGATTTGTGAGCGAAATTGCGGCAATCCGGAATGCTAATCAGAGATATTTTGAAGGCAGACTCTGGCAAAACTACTGCGTGTCCAACAGCCGCATACCCATATGCGTAATTAGGAGCCTGAACGGATTCGATTCATCCAAAAAAGTATAGGGTTAGACAAATCTCGTCTATACTGTCGGGGTCTGTATATAAACGATATATGGGTTTTAATTTCGTTTTACCATCGGTTAAATAGTTATAATGTTACAAAAAATGAGTTTAGCTTCGGTGCATTTAGCAACGTATTATTTTTAACTAAACTATAAAAATCGTACAAAACTATTTTTTACGTTACAACTAGCTGAGTCGTACGATTTTACTTTACACAATCTCTACAAAGTAATATTGTGAAAAATTGTACATATCCGTTTGAAATACATTAACTAATGAACCTGGCTCTTCTTCTTCTACAGTAATTTCCGGAACTTTGAGGGTATCTCTGCCGATATCCAGCGAGCGTAAAACTTGTACAAACTGGTAGAAATAAGTCGTTTTGAAAGCAGCAATTGAACACTTTCTCCACGTGAACAGGTCGATGCGTGATGATCAGCAGCCTTAACGGCTTGGACACATGGGAAAAGCTAGTCTTGCCACCTGCTAGATGTGCGTGTCTCCTCGACGAGATTGAGCGTACGCCACAGGTGTATGTGAGGGCTACTGCTTATGTTCATTAACCGGACAAAATAGGTCTGTCGAGGTAGGGCAGAATGTGCATACTTTTTGACAGCGCTAGCATGTCCTTGAGTCGTTTCCAATAAGACGGGACCAGGGGCGCACTCACAGCATCAGTCGAATTTTGGGGTGCAGAGGTGACTTCAACTATCTTCACTTCAGAAGATGCAAGTGCGTCGTTATCGAGTTTGGAATGCTTCGGACTAACGGCATGCCTATTTGTGCAAAAAATATCCGCCATCTTGCATGTAATGTTCAAAAACGTACAGTGCGTAAGCCGATCGACATTTGTTCTCCAGCCAGTTATTTGCAGCCTCCGAGAGATTGGATGCCACATCGTCGTTTGACGGCTGGTTGTATTTTTTATCGTGTAAGGCGTAGGTAACCCAGTGCTCCTTGGCGATTTCATCCAGGAACGTGCAGCATTGGGCCGTGTATCCGCCAGTCTTGGGTGATAGTAGTTAAAGTCGTTCTCGCATTCACTACAGACCATCTGGAGTATCCATGCTTGTTCAGTTGGTGATAGCTTTGGGTCGCGCTGTCCAAATTCGTGATGATGTGCTGGAAGCAGAACCGAAGCCCAGATGCCACGCAGCTCTGTTATAGCAGCTAAAATAGCTTTTGAACTATCGGACACAAATACGGACTCCCACGCAGACTCACATTGATCTATATACGCCTTCGTATACTTGAAGAGCCAATGTCAGTTGGTGTTTTCTCCTTCGAAACCAGTGCAAATCCAACATATTAATATGACCGTCCAAATCTGTGGTGGCGGCACGAAGAAATACACCACGTGTTTTCATCTCTCCCATAGATACGTTCCGTTGATCCCAATAGGGTGCTTACAGTGCTTCAGAGCTTGACAAACGCACTGGAAAGAAGCACGCTCGCGAAAATACACTCGCAGTTGTATTTTCGGATCCAAAACTGGACTTGAAATTATCGCTTGCAACCATCGACAGTTAGGCTTCCCGTTTCTGGCAGCTTTCTCCTTGTTGCCCTGTAACGAAGTCTGTAACGCAATCTTCAATCTCGATGCTGTAGATCTGTTGACCATAATTATCTTATCCATTATGAAATCAATGGTAGCCTTCTCCGTGACATTTTTCCAGGAACCACTGTACGAGGGAAGTATCTCGCGCTCTAAAATCTATTGAGCATGCTGAAATGGACATCCCGCTGCTGTTGCTTCGTCGTTTCATGGTGAGCCTTTAATTAGACAGCTACTTATAAGCTGTAGAAACACGATCCAAAAATAGGGAACGCCCTAAATCTAGTTACAAGTAATAGCTGTAATCTACTTGCGTTTTGAAAAATGGGCCTAATCTTCTTGAATTGTATAATTGCTCGTACTACGTCCGCGTCACTTTGCTTACATTCGTGTACACGGTAGTTGATTTGGGATACTAATTAGGACAGGGTTCACAATAATGTACTAGATAACGACGGTAAAACTCGACCCCACACAAAAGCTTGACTTCGATTTTAAACTCAAGTAAAAAAGCGAAGCTACACATATCCATTTTAGCCAATAATAAAAAGAATCGCGATTGTTTAACATTGCTGGACAGCACGCCATGATGTTACCGAACCAAAGGTCCCCGCAATTGTTGCTAAAACGGAAGCCCCTCGTCGAAAGAATATCTATACCACGAGAAAACTTTTTCTTAGGAATGTGAAGTGATGATGTAGATCCAGTGGTGCGTCAGTTGGTGTTGAGTTGGTTTTTGTGGAATACGGTGCATATCTTTCAGCTGGTTTAGTTTTGGCCATTGCAGCTGAGACCGCAAAGGGGTTGAGTTTTTTGTCTTAATCAACATGTACCATACCGTACAAATTCCCACTGCGTCTGATCAGTGCCGGTACCATCACACTCAGTTTTGTGACACATTTGTATGTTTAGTGCCACACACAGTCACCGTTCATTCAGCGTTTGGAGCCTCAGGGAGCAAGCCAAGAAGCGGCCAGGACAAGGTCCGCTCGCGCAGCCCGCAGCTACACGGGCCGGCAGCAGACACCTCCCAGTTACGCTGACAATCCCAAGCCCACGCCGCTGAACACCGCCACGTATTACGCGCCGACAAAGAGCTGCTGAAGTGGGGTTTCGGGACGAGGGCGTGTACGCTGAGGGCGCTGCCCTCCCTCGGCTTGTGTGTACGTGTGACTCTTTTTCTATGTTGTGGGTATGCTGCTGTCACTCGTGGGGTGGCTATGTCGATGTTTTAACCCTGTCACGGTGCCTCTCGGTTGAGGAGCAGTTTCGACTGCGGGCAGGATCAAAACCAGCCATCGTCTTCATTTAAATATGCTTTTTATTTCAAGTGTTATGTATGTAGATTATTGCTTTGGGTTTAGGCGAATGAATACAGGGAGAGCAGCAGTTGGAGTTGGGTCAACCACGGCCCAATTAATGACGCGCTCGTGAAATTGGGCGATGTGGTCATTAAGTTTGCCGGTCTTGTGGATAGTGCGGAGGGCCTTCAATGCGGTGCCGGCTACAAGTGCGGACCCCCATTTGCTTGCAAGAATGTGAGCATGTTGTCTTGCGCTTGCTGGCCAGCGTTGTGTACCTCACTTTTATATGCAGTGGACGCTTCATCAAGCGCAAACCCTGTCGGTATGAACAACATCATATTGTATATCCTACAGTGTGTCTAAACTGGTATAGCGTGAATTTTTTTCACAGATCGCGCTGTATATGCCGTAAACCACTCGTACCAAACTGCGGATAGCGACTGCGAGCGCTTCTTTTTCGGGTGTCCGGTTTGTTGATGCTGGTGGACTGTCGGACTAACTTCTTGCTGATCTGCAACAGGTCGCTCGTTGTCTGCTGGAGTATCTGACTGAGCTCGCAGCTGTGCCTCGAATGCTAACTGCCATTCTTCTAAACGTTTGTTCTGTAGGATCAGCAGCTCGATCTGCTTGGACTGGCATCTAACAATCTCTAAGACAGCAACTGAGTTGCAGCTACATTCCTGGGCGCTAGGTGGATCTGGGGGTGATTTGAAGGTATGTCGCATAGTGGTACTCCAAGCCAGAACCTCAGCTTCTCCAATCACTCGTACCGCCATGGCCTTGCGCATCCTGCACACAAGTGCGCTGCTTTCCGCAAGCAGCGGCAAGTCGGTGTAGTGCAGAGCTAGAATCGCCGCTAGGAACTCTGCTACGGCGTCATCCAAATTTAGTGCGGGATCAGCGAACGCGACGGTGTTCGTGAACACCGTCGCTTGCAGCTGTAGAGCCCGGTTGCGACAGGGAGGGTCAAGGGAATGGAAAGTCGGAAGACTTGTACCTTCTTTTAGCCTCCACCCGCTCAAGACGCGGGATATCTTCTGATCCGCCTGCGTAGTACCTAACATGTACCCGAAGGCTTTATTCACTCTGTCCAGCTGCCAACCTCCTCGCTCGATGATCCAGTTTTCGGCTAAGCTGCCGTCGTTGGCGTGCATGGCCGCACCACGGCGGAAGGAGTGGGGGGTAAGTCCGGTTGTGAGCATTATCTGCCTCTCCCGTGCTGCTTTTTGTATTCCAACTAACAATCTACTGACGTATGCTTGTGCCCCAGGCACATTTCGCTTGACCGGTGGTTGTTGATCGACTTGTGGAGGTTCCAGGCTGTCGTCTGCCTCGAGTAGCTCAACTAGGCTTAACTCTTCAATATCGCTCGCGTTGGTAGCGCTTCGTTTCGTGGTAAGGAATTGAGGGAAGAAGCGTTTGCTAGCAGCCGCCTGCATAACGAGAGCCGCGGCTAACGTAAAAAGAGGGCACATTAAGAAGCACGTCGGGTCCTTGAACAAAGAAATGCCTTGCAAAAATGTCGTCTTCACTCGCTTGAAGCGGATTAATAGTACTCCATCTGATTAAATAAAATATTTTAGTATCATACATAGCAATAACAATGAAAGTCTTACCAGGAAGTATTGAGAGCTGCTGTTTCTCGAGTCGCTCTGCGTTTGAGCTACGTCCATACAGATACCACATCATCACAACCACACATGCATCGAGATAGATGGTGTCCGCAGAAGCAGAAGTATAAAGTATCCGAACGATATTTTCTAAGTCTTGTTTGAAGCACGGGGGTGCTTTCTTTTCAAAGACCCCGTCCTCGCGATTGTTACAAAACTTCCCGAGCCCAGAAAGAACCTTTTGCAACTGTGACTTCACGATAACCCTGCTGCGGGTACTTGTCGAGCAGCCAGTTCTTGACGTTGCCAAAGTATGCAAGGCACGTATTGGTCGAGCGAGCCTTGTCTGTCGATCTAGCTAGGGAATAGCGTAACTCTAAGTACCTTACCTGTCGAGTCACTACCGATCAGCTCGTGAGCTTTACTCAGTGTCATGTCCTCGGCCTGAAGAGAAGCTGTAAAGGAGTTTATTGCCGTCACCCTCGCCTTCTTGATGTTGGCTGGGGCCAACGACGCGATCGACATGACTCCAGCTCGGCTACTTCTTGTCTAATTATGAAAGCGCAACACCGTCACCTTGGTCGGAAACCTCTCGATATTTTTAGAATATGTATTTATATGAAGTTTTGTATAGAATAATAAATATTCTATATTCCAACTAAATATGGTTGGAACTTTGTCAAGTTTCAAAATCATAAGTGATTGGACAAAAATACGAAAACTAGCCGTTCTAATTGGTGGATTCGCGTTGGAATACCATGGATATTATTATACCATACCGATAATACCGGTATAATATGGGGTCGTCGTTTTCTGCACCGGTATCCAGCATTTATTATACCAATCTTATCTGTGCCACTTGCCAAAGTTGCGTGATTGTTGGTCGAACAACTCGTACAACACAGCATTATGTTGCATCATGTCATTTGAATAAAAAACACTTCTTAACCCTTTGGCTACCAGCAAGTTGAAGCGGTTTATAGGTCCACAGAGACCTGTAAGACAACGATGAAGGGCAACAAGGCCAGGGCGCCGGCAGTTCAACCACAAACCACGCAGCTCGGCTCCAGTTCGTCCGTTCTCAAGCTTCTGTCGGCTGTGGTGCTTCTGCTTGCAGTTGGTAGTGGATGGTTCTTCCAGCAGGAAAAAGATGTGGACGAAGTACTAGAAGATGTGTTTAGAGACACAGGTCTGCTGTCTCGAATGCCTCCTACCGTTCTCGATTTTATTGGACTAGTGCCAAACAAGTACGAGTCGGATCTCATCAAAACTGACGTCCGTCACCTCGTGAGTGACTTGATCTGCAACGATACAGACTACTCGGCGACTCCGCTTTTTGACGGCAAAACCTTTCACGTCACGGAGCCAATGGAGACGTCACAGCCCATAGCTGAGGACCGCCTCTTCGTCCTACTCAATGGTGCAAATGATGGTATCTACGTGTCCTGGAACGGTCAGTTCGAGTGTGTGGGGAGCGCGGCTGAGGTAGCAGCGACGTGGTTGGGAGCCGACCGCGACGTCATGGTGAATGGCGTGCGACTGTACAGTCAGATGGGGTGGCCTGTACGCAATGTAGCGGAGCTCAAGGCGACGAAGAAAATTGTGCACGTCTTGCTGGACTTCCAGTTGTGGCAGTGGCCAGGTATCAAGAAAGGATACAAATATGTACTGGAAGATGGTGTGACGTTGACGATGGTAGGGATGAGCCCCAAAGTGTTTGATGTCGAGTACTTCCTAACACAACAAGAAGCTGATAAGATCATTGAGTTGGGATCTCCCTACCTTGATCGGTCGAAAGTAGACGGCAGCAACTCGTCAACAGTAGTGACCAAGTCTCGCACAAGCCACACAGCTTTTCTACCTGACAATATGTTCGCCAGAGACTTTCGACGACGGTCTGCAATGGTGGCTCGGCTTCCCAGTCCTTCCTTTGCTGAACGTATACAACTTGTTCGCTACAACGCGGGTGAGTTTTATCGCAAGCATTTGGACACTTTCGCCTCGCGTCAATTTTTACCAAAGGGAGCAGAGCACAAGTTTGATATGGATGCCTACAAGGAATGGGCAAATTGGGCTGCTGCTAAGCTCCGTTTGTTAAGTACAACTCGAGAAATCCCGGAAGAGTTCCGTGAAGGAGGTCCACTCTTCCCAAACGCAGAAGATAAGCAGCATTTCCCGAATGCTTTAACAAAACTCTTCTACTCTGCAGCCAATGCCAGTAACTTATTTAAAGCTCTTTCAGATGAAGCGTGGCTTAACTGGATGGATGAGAACGTTGAGAACAATGCGCTTGGACTTATGGATACTCTTCTTGCTGCCGATAAACGACCAACGTACTTACCACAACTCGTTAAAGCGTGGGAAAAGGAGCTAGGACTCCCGGAATTTTACTACACGTTTCCGAAACCTGAGGTGAATTCGGTGTCCCACTTCTTCGCCTGGGTGCGTTGGGCTAAAGAACGCATTGAGTTCTTGGGGAGCGAAATTCCGCTTGTGGCTCGTTCTGCCGGAGAGCTTTACCCGCAATTTACGGTAGAATTTCAAGAAATGCTGCTGGAACTCACGCTTGACGACAATACTCTTGAACTAATAACACGCATCACCAATGAAGAATGGTACGACTGGATGGTTGAACATCGAGGTGAGAATCACGTGCTGTTTAAAGTTCTCCAGGTGTTTCCTCAATTTGCAGAACTTGTAATTAAGACATGGGAATCCCGAGTCGGAGCACCACTTCAACTGCGTTATACTCTGCCAGCCTACGTTAAGCACTTCAACCCTCAACGCTATGTTACTTTGTTCCTGTATCTGAACAATCAGACGAAAATTGGTGGTGAGACGGTCTTTCCGTACTCGTTGGATCGGTATTCGGACGAGAAAATTGTGCGAGAAGGTATGGACGAATGCTCCTCTGGATTGGCTGTTCCTCCTCTGGGTTTGCATGCTTCTCTTTTCTACGTACAGACACCTACTGGAGATGTGGACGTCATGAGTCTCCATGGAGGTTGCCCACCCCAGTCTGGGGTGAAATGGGGAGCGAACTCTTTCATGTGGGACGCTGATGCCGACGAAGCAGCAGATCTTTGGACTACGAAGTGATTTAGTGCGAGTTTTGCACACGCATTGCAATAGGTAAGTGAGTACCTGCAAAAACCTTACCAAAAATTGATTCTTTCTCAGTAACTGCTAAGTTAAACAATGACCAATAGGATGAGAGGGAAAACAAAAATCACAACTCGAAAGTTTCCCTGTAGCGCACACACGTTAACGTCTTTCCTCTCTCAGTTTTCAGTGCTGGAAAGTCGACAGTTCACTTCGACGTCAAGGGGGTGACGATGTTTCTTCACAATTTCAGTGCTGGAAAGTCGACAGTTCACTTCGACGTCAAGGGGGTGACGATGTTTCTTCACATTGTGAACCGCTATGTGCTATGAGAAGTACAACGAAAGCTACTAGAACACTTTTTCGGGGACGAGATAACTTAGAAATTTGTACAACAGTTCAAAAAGTGAACAACCTAAACAAGAAATTATCGATATAAAAACGAGAAACTGAAAGGTCTCAAGCAGATTTATTAAAGTGTTTAGCAAGAGAAAAAAGAAAATGAAAAAAGGGAAGCTACTTCACCGCAGAGGTGTCATCATTCCGATGTCGACAAGTGTAGCTAATGAAAAAAGGGAAGCTACTTCACCGCAGAGGTGTCATCATTCCGATGTCGACAAGTGTAGCTTTACCTTCTGTTGAGAGGTTGTTAGTGGTGCGTGTCTCCGTTCTTGAACTCCATTCAGCCCTCTGCTTTTGGTTGCTTCTTACCAAATTGCGAGTCTTCAGTGGAAGAGCGTCCGAAATCTAGTCGATTGTGGAAAAACCAAATTTAGTTAGTGGTATTGGGAGCCGGCGCCACCTTCGGCTTGGTTGTGCTTGGAGTGGGCGTCACCTTCGAGTTGTTCGATGTCGTGGTTGCAGCAGGAGTCACTTTTGGGATGGTCGTGGTTGGCGCAGGCGTATGTTTCGACTTGGTCGTGGTTGGGGATGGAGTCACTTTAGGGTTGGTCCTAGTCGGAGCTGGGGTGACCTTCGACTTTATTGTGGTTGGGGAGGGTGTACGCTTCGAGGTGCTCGACGTCGTGGTCGGAGCAGGCGTCACCTTCGGCTTGGTCGTGGTGGGAGCGGGTGTCACTTTTGGCGTGACCGTCGAGGTGGTTGGTGCGGGGGTCACTGGAGCCTGACCCAAATCTCGTTGAACCGGGTCATTTTCATCCAGAACTCGCTGAACCGAGTCACTTTCATCGTCTTCGTTAAGAGCACGGTGGGTGTGCTTACCGCCCTTCTTGGATTTTTTGCCAGAGCGAAGCTGCTTCTTTTTGCCGTCCTTCTTCTTACCGTCCTTCTTGCCGTCCTTCTTGGATTTTTTGACAGCCGAAGACTTTTTCTTCTTACCATCATCACGTTTGACCTGCTTGGGTGCGGGGATGGATCGCAGAGTTCCGTGAGCCTTGTCCAATTTGAACGGCGTGTTGTCGTTTACTTTGGCGTTGTTCGAGATGGGGTTCTGCTTAGCATGGACTCCAGAAGTACTTAGTGATGCCACCGCGAGTAGTGCCATGGTGGCGAGGATCGAGAATGAAATCTTCATACTGGTGGAGTGGGAGTGAGAGGGCGAAGGCTAGTTCAAAAGTGAGTCGACTAATTAGCCGATGCCTGGCTGTTGAGGGGAACCACAACCGTATCACTCTGTTACCTACAGTAGTATGAGCATTTGTGGTCATTTGGTGACTCGCTACAATTGCTCGATTATCATACACCTTGAGAAGCAGGAACTTCGGATTGCCTTTTGCTCACGAACTATTCGTCATGGGTACGTCATCACCCAAAACCAGAGGTCTAAAGGACAAATAAGTGGGTTTCATCGATAGGGTTGGTTAC
>JAIKVB010000624.1:0-21836 GCA_024679045.1 Phytophthora brassicae
ACTGATACTGGCGGGGATATTACTACTACTGACAATTAAGATTGAATCTATGCTGTTCCTGTCAAATACCCGTAAGTTTTACGTGTCCGACATCATCATGAATAGCGTTTGGACTTCTTGTCTCCGTTGCCTTCGTTTCGACAAGACGAGTTCTCCTTGTTACCATGTGAATAAGTCTATGAAAAAGTACCCCATATTTTTTGGTATCTACTTCACAGTTAATACTTCAAGTAACTAAATGGATCCGAAGCGACGTAGTGACTACCGATAGTGACGGTTACTAGTCGAGTAGCATCGCGACCCTCAAAACGGTTCTCAAAATCCTTTCAAGAAAAAATGGCCGAACGGAAGCGTTGGGATAAGCAGCCAGACTTTCAACCATCGCGGGTTGACTCAACTTCCGACGTAAGAGCAGATCCCGTACTCACCAAACAACTTCAGTATATTAAAGTGTTAGAAGAACGCAATCGCGTGAAAAAGCGATTAGCTGCAGCGTCTAAGCGCAATGATCGATTGCATGAGAGAGAAGAAGCTTTCGTGACGGCATTTAATGTCCCGACTCGAGTTGCTTCATCAAGTTCTTCATCGTCAAGAAACATCAAGTCATCTACATCAGTTCTACCTACCAAGTTACCAGGAAAACGAGAAGATTCCAAACTCTCCAAATGTCGATCGGCACCGTCTACAACGCTGAATTTTGCTACTGGAGGTGATGAGAAAACGGTGGCGAAGAATCAAGTTCAACGTGCCAAATGGAACCGACCGCAAGCTCCAATGGAAGTCGCAGTGGAACATCAAGACGGTGTCCCGCTTTTCCGACTTACAACGCAGACTGAAGTTGAAGAGAAGGAGGAGGACGAGAATGAAGAAGAGAGTTACTTGGAAGAGTCTTTTGAAGAGTTTGAAGACGATGAAGATAGGGATGTTGGATATAATGTACGAGGAGGAGAACTTGTGATCAATGACATTGAAGAAGAGGAGGAGATAAAACACGAAGCCAAAGCAAGCTCACAGTCAGAGACTTTACATGCTTTAAATTCTCCTATTGATTTCTCGAAGACGACGAAAGAATTGTTTGGAATCATTCAGCACCTTTCTCGGTCGAAGCAGAGGAAGCTGGTGAATGTATTGCAACATTTTCAATCTAGTGAACAGGATGAAAATGATGTGAAAGTTCTTCAAAGCTCAATTGGAGATCCAGCGATCTGGAAAGAGATCACTTCGGTGCTTAACACGCCATCTGCATCCCCTCCTCCGTCAAACTTTACAGCTGACAACGACGTGTGTGAGATTCCGACTGTTGTGCCACTTAAAAACTTGCTAGAAGAGCAGATTCGCTTGGAAGATGAATACGCTAATGAAGTCAAACAACGAATTGCACGGGAACGAGAAGAGAAGAATCGTATTCTGAAAAAAGCGGAAGAACGTCGTGCTAAAATGATGAAAGAATTAGAAGACGAAGAGAGAGAAATTGAACAATTGATGGAAATCAAACGAAAAGAACGACTTATTAAGCTGCGAGCGCTACAGGAAGAAGAGCATGCTGACACTTCAAAGCAAGAAAAACAAAGCGAACTATTTCACGAAAGCTCATCCAAGTTGGAGTCGGAACAAAAATTGCTGGAGGGACGTGAGAAAGCTCAAACGAATGCAGATTTGCGCATGCTGACACTTCAAAGCAAGAAAAACAAAGCGAACTATTTCACGAAAGCTCATGCAAGTTGGAGTCGGAACAAAAATTGCTGGAGGGACGTGAGAAAGCTCAAACGAATGCAGATTTGTCCATTGCTGACGCCAAGGAATCGATTTTCTCTTCACCAGCTGCAAAAAAGAGGACTTTAGAGTCTGATGAGAATTTTCAGGACGCTAAAATACTGGAGGAGCAAGTTTTGGTCGTTCCTCCACTCAATCTTAACTTTAATTCTGGCGGTAAAAGTCTCGATAAGGTAAAACATTACGAACTTCATGTGAAGTTGCTGTCAACATGGAGCAAGACACGAGCAATTGGTCTCACACAGATTTGTGTCTATGATCTGAACGGCGAGGAACTTTCCGTCAATATGGAAACATTACAACTTTATAATCAACAAACTGGTAAACCTCTTCCGAAAACGAACGACATGGTACGAGGATTGCAGAAGCTTTTTAATGGTATCACTCAAACAAATATCGAGAAGGAGATGTGGCTTGGACGACTAGGAGACTCAGGTAGGCATCTGCTTTACAATATAATTATTATTGTTGAAGCTAACAAATTTCTGTAATTTATGTAGGTATCCTTCTTATTAAATTTGAAGTCTTCTCAACACCGAGCAAGTTGTGTATCTGGAATTTCAACAGCGTACGATTTAATTTAAAGCGCCTTTTAACTGAAGATCCGATAGATTAAACGCTAATTCTTGACTGTTGCTCTGTAGCGACTACATACAGCTTGTGCACGTGATATTGAGGTTTTGGTGAATGAAAAATCTGTCTGGACTGGGTCTCTACCGGAAACATTTGGAGATCAAGATGACAATATTTGCACTTGGATTGATCTACTCGGGTCGAGGAAAACAGCACGCACTGCCCGTCTTGATGAAAGCTCAGTATTAAAACCAAACTTATATACTAAGACATCTGAGCATTGGACAGAAGCATTAAAGTCAGGACGGCGAGTAGTGACTCAAGTGGAGCAACGAAACGAAGAAACACCAACAGAAGGAACTCCTTTGTGGCTAGAGAACTCGCTTTCTTCTCTTTTATCAACGGAAAGATCAGCTTTAACATGCAGGTCAGGTGATGAGTTCGAGACAATTATCGCAGATGAAAAACCATCGTTAGGCAGTCGTCGAAGGCAGAATAAAGCGATTTACGGCAAGGTTATAGAAGACTCGTCCACTCAAGCTGACAAGAAGACGAAATCAAACAATACAGTCGATCACAAATATGAAAAAGTCCGGGACGAGCGTAAGGAGAACGTTCCAGCACTGGCATCGCTCTCGTCTTGGGACAGTCTCGAGAATTTCAGCAAAACGAATCGAAGTCGCTTACCACTGTCGACTGATACAGCGATAATTCCAGCGGATGAAAGTTGTGAAGCTAAAGCTAAACCTGCATATAGTCGGATATCGTTCACCACTTCTGCTTTACTTTCTGAGCTTCGACAAGGACCATCAATGACTAACTACACGTCCGTCAGTGGGTCCGAATTACCAGCGAGTTTTGAAGCCAAACTGTTCGCAGACAGTAAAACACCTAGCAATAGTGTTATCGAAGCTATTAAATCTGGTACAGTAACGGATATTCCTGTTCTTCCAAGTGGCAAATGGTTACAAATGGAGATTTTAAGCACTTGGGGAGATCCCTACTATGTTGGTCTTAACGGAGTGGAGATTTTTGACCATCGTGGAGAGCTAGTTCGCTTTCAAGACCCAATGAAGCAGATTACAGCTTGTCCGGAGAGTATCAATGTGTTAGAGGAGAACTCAGACGACCCACGTGTTCCGAAAAACTTGGTGGATGGCGTGAATTTCACCTGCGATGACTTCCACATGTGGCTGGCACCTTTCACATCTGGCCAGATTCACTACGTTTTGATAGAATTTAGTGAACATGTATCAGTATCGATGGTGCGACTCTGGAACTACAATAAATCACGTACACACACTTGTCGTGGCGTTCGTGAAGCCCGACTTATTCTCTACGATACTTGCCCTGTAGTACTTCTCGGTATCTCATCCGAGGCTGGAAACGTGATTTTTGAAGGCGAGATACGACAAGCTCCTGGTCTGGTACGAGCCGATAGTATGGACAGTTCCAATGAAGTGATTTTATTTACTCAAGAAACTACGATTTTAAAAGCTATTGAGGTGAATGATGAAGCTTTAAGAGCGATTTCACAAGAACAACAGTGTGAAGAGGACGAAACTCAAGAGATTATGGCTACAGTACATCATTCAATGGAACTTCGACGCCCTCGAACTTCAGACGCAGGGTCACACTCAGTCCAAGAAAACGAACTAAACCGACAGTCAGGGGTAGAAAAAGATGGCCGACCGATGACAATGGCCACTCGTTCTCTTGCAGATAATAGTGTACGACTGAGAACATCAATCGATTCGTGGGTTGTTGAAGAACCTCAACAGAACTCCCCAGATTCTGCTAAAACATTGGAAGAGAATAGTAACTACGTCGAAGAGAAACTCCCTTACGGTCGACGGCTTACTCTTCAGCTTCACAGCACATGGGGAGATCAAAACTACATTGGATTAACTCAAGTAGAAGTTCTAGTTGGGTCACGCGGTACTCCAATTCCTCTGGATATTGCTAATATCGACGCCTCACCTCGAGATTTGGCATCGGTAAGTACTGGAAGTCTTGATACTGAGCTTTATATTATATTTTTAATGTTTAACCTTCTTGTTTGTGTATTAATGTACAGCTTGGATACATTGGAGACCCCCGTACACTTGATAAAGTGAGTATCTTGTTACAGAATATGGTAAAACTTAGTAGTTTCTAATGTATTAATTTGCTGTACCTTTAGTTGATCGATGGTGAGGTTACTACTTGTGACGACACTCACATGTGGCTTGTCCCCATGGAAGTTGGAGCTGTACCTGAAATTCATATTGAGTTTAAGAAACCTCAATACTTTTTTGGCCTTCGTATCTGGAATTACAACAAATCTACTGAAGACACATACCGCGGGGTTAAACAGCTTGCTATTACGTTAGATGGAGTCTTCATATCACCGAAAGATACAGGTTTCCTACTTCGTAAAGCTCCTGGTGTCGCGGACTTTAACTTCGGCCAATTAGTGAAATTTCCACAAGGAGCTGGGAAAGAGTTTACCAAGTCTGTTGCGGCTTATTCGGAGCGGATTCGTAACCCTTTTAACACTCGAGCGTACAAGACGCCAATCATCAGACAAGATTACGAGACACCATTGTATCCTCAAGGTTTTCTACTGAAAATCGTCTGCTGGACAGCATGGGGGGATCCTTACTATCTAGGTCTCAATGGTCTTGAGCTTTACGATTTCGCAGGAGCCCAAATTACTGAGAAGCCTACAATTATCACTGCAGTTCCCTACTCTGTCTCGGAGCTGGACATTACTGGACGACAACAGGATGCGAGAACACCTGAAAATCTTCTTAGTGGTCTTGAAAAAAATACATGGGAAGCTCATGACTCGTGGTTAGCTCCACTCGCCAGCTCGCTTGGTAATTACCAAGGGAATATTGTCTACATTGGGTTTGATTCTCCAATCGTATTGTCCATGATCAAGTTTTGGAATTACAGTAAAACTCCTGAGCGAGGAGTGAAAGATTTGGATATTTATCTAGACGACTTGCAATTGTTTTCGGGGACTCTACGGAAAGCTCCAATATATGATGACTATGGGGCAAATACTCGAGTCTTAAAGATGCACAAGATAAAGGAAGCATTTGGACAGCCAGTGCTGTTTTCTGCTAGTCAAGCTCAAGTGGATGGAGAGAAACGTTATATGAGCTACTGCGGCACAGAGGAACAAGACGTACTGGGGATTAATGAAGGCCAAGTGATGGAAGAATCTCGAGCGATGTATCGCAAACCAGATCCAGGAGCTGAAGGTGTCGTTGTTGATCTTGAGTCTCGTCCGATGACGGCAGTTTGTAGGCAGTGAAATATGAATGATTAAAATGGTTTAATTAAACAATTATTATAAGTGAAAGACAAGTCCATAATTTACGTAGTACTTCGAAGTACTACAGTATTTACCAGAAGAAATAACACAATATTGTAGGAAACTCACATGCATTTTTGCAGAATCAAAGTGTTTTTCTATCACCTTCGTCCATCTCTTTCCTATAAACGCCTACTGCCAGACCTTCTTGGGTTTGTAGTGGAAGTTTTCGTACAGACGCAGCAGATTGCGTTCCAACATAGCGACCGTGACTTTCCCCACAAGCGGCACGTACTGCACGCCCTTGATCTTGAGCAGCTCAGCCTCGTCCACGTTCTTGAAAGATGCCACGTTGATGACGACCGTATTCTCGCTCACCCACTCGAGCGGCAGTTTGTAGCTCTTGACGGGGACACCAGTGATGATAACGCGGGACTTCTGACATGCCGATTGCTGCGTCTCGTCACTCGGGATGAGCTTGCCACGACGGAAAAGGTACAGCGAGTCGATGTCGGCGCTGTACACGTCAGCGCCGTCATTAGCAAGCATAGCCGCGAGCGGACGACCCACAATATCACTGCGGTTAATCACCGTGATATTAACCCCTTCCAAGTGGTTACCAGTGGGTTTGGACTTGTCGTACACGCCAATGTGCTCGAGGATCTTGACGATGGCCAGCGGTGTGCAAGGAAGAACGCACTTTTGCGTCTGTTCGTCATCCACATAGCGGATGTTGCGGTACAAGTTTCCGCGGTAGAACTGGCATAGCCCTTCCACGTCCTTCTTGATGCTGATGCTGTCGCGTAAAAAGTCGTCCATGGAGCCGCCGAAGAAGCTCGGGAAAGGACCGAAGCATGGGTAATACACCAGGATGCCGTGCACTTCGGGGTCGTGATTGGCCACTTCCAGTGCAGCCAGAAGATCGTCCTTAGGCACCTCACGGAGCTCGTAGCGGATTCCGTCGCGTGCACAGGCTTTGCCTGTCCACTCGGCATATTTCTTGGCAGAAGGGTCGCCGTGAGCTAACAGACCCACAAGCTTGGGGCCAGCACCGCCCATGGACTGCGAAATGTATTCGCGCACGGCAGAGCTGAACGGTTCGGCGATGGTGGACGCATTAACCTTCACTCCTAAAGAGTCCGACATGATAGCGACTGTAGTACTGAGACGGCAAGTTGCGAAATGGGCTTCAAGGCGGATGGAGGCATGCCAGCCAGCGGTACAAGGCTAAAATGTGGTACACATCATTCGTCACTGAACGGTGCTCCGAACGTGTACATAATGTGTACTTAAGTACCACATTGCTAGGCTAAAAAGTGTCAAATGAACAAATTGACAAACAAATAAAAGTCGACGAAGTATTATATTAATACCGGTGAGTACATGTACAGAACTCGAAGTAAAGAAATTGTAAATTAAAGAGAGCGATGTCTGGCACGTCCTGCTATTAATAATACCTGCCAAGCAAAAGTACCGGGCCGCCAACCTAAATTCATATTTTCGAACAACCTTGGAGCATCAACAGCGTCGGTTTACTGTAGCCATCTGGAAAGTTTTAGACACGTAATTTTGGCGAATCAAAGTGCCGTCTCTCGGTTGGTGGAGCACAATTCGCTCACTTTCCAATCGATTCGGTGGAGCGTTAGTTGCTGAGAAGCGAATCAAGCAACTCAATCATGGTTGCCTCTAAGAAGTCGGTACGTTCAACTCCATTGCAAAACCGATCTAATTGTTTCCAGCTAGGACCACGCAAAAGGCAACTTTTTGTTCAACTTGCAGCAAAAGTTGCTTCTTTGTGGAGTCATATCAATACCAACATCACTGTACTAATCTGTTTCTTGTCCATGCTTTTCTTCGCAATTTGAGTAGAAGAAGGCCGCGGAGAATATTAACTCCCGTCTGCAGCTCGTTATGCGCTCCGGTAAGGTCGCGCTGGGCTACAAGCAGACGCTTAAGAACCTGCGCAGTGGCAAGGCTAAGCTGATTATCCTGGCGTCCAACACACCTCCACTCCGCAAGTCCGAGGTCGAGTACTACTCGATGCTGGCCAAGACCGGTGTGCACCACTTCACGGGCACCAACAACGACCTCGGCACGGCTTGTGGCAAGTACTTCCGCGTCTCGTGCATGTGCATCCTGGACGCTGGTGACTCGGACATCCTGCGCTCCATGGAGAACTAGACGGTCACTTTCTCTTCTTTGTATTGCAAGGACTATTTGACATCCTAGTAATACGAATTGGCAACTTTTGAGACTATTTGTGATTTTGTTGCAAATACCGGACTATTTTTGGACTGGAAGAATGAACGCAGCAGTATAAAATTTAGACGATGCTTCATTGCAAGACAGCTCGCCTTGGTACTTCCACGCCGTCGAATAAATCTGCAATCGCTCCAGGAATTTTTACTGCCAAAACGCTACAAGGGGTTCTAAGTGCAACGTTGCTAAGTGGACGACAGCAAGACGAATCATGTGACGAGATCGTAAGTCCGTACGGCAGAATATTACGTCAGACCCGAAAACCACGCTACAAATATTGTCAGAATGATTTGGTGACATTTCGACTCAAACATGATATTGTTGTTAGAAGGAAGAAATGTCGGAAGCTCGACCCAATAATGCCACAAGATCAATTAAAAGTCATTGCACCATTTACCGATAACCAGACGAGCAATGAAGCACATGCAGCCCTCGACCAACAGCAGCTTGAACAGCTACGGTTGGGTTTGTTACACATAAATTCCAAACAACAACGTGATATGAACAGACTGCAGAGCGAAATTCAGTGGATTCATGGCCATTTCCCAGTGTTAAAGCTCGCAAACGCGAAATGTTCACGTACCCTACGCCATCAGCTCTTTAAAAATGCAATTATTCACGTCTCGATCCACTTTTTGCAACGTAAAGCGTTAATGATATGGTACCGTAAACTACTCGAGGCTCAGCGCATGGAGCGACTGCAGTTAAAAGCGTCTCGCCAACTCATTGCAATGTTTAAAAAGGTTTCTTTCGAACGTGTTGCTGTCAAGTTTAATTCCTGGCGAATGTGGATTCTCCAGTGTCAAGCACAGGAAGAAATGGCTGCTGCTATCACACTACAACACTTTGCCAGATTTATTCACTGTTGTCACGAAGAAAAAGTATCTTCTGAGCGAAAAGTGGCCTTGAATCAAGCTTATCAAGTCCTATCACGAAATGCCATGACGATCCAACGAATATACTGTCAACACCTCCAAAGAGTGCAACAACGCCATTACGAAGCTGTTGCAAGAAAAAAATACTGTATCGAAATGCGACGTACAGCACACAACGAGTTCATCAGACAGCAAAACGCTGCAAAGATTTTGCAGCAAAGGTATAAAGTGTATTCCAAGTACCGTTCTCACAAACGCTCAACCGCAATTGCCGAGCTTCTCGAGCGTAGTCAAGATCGTCAGGCGAGACGGATTCAGAGTTCTTGGTTTGCTTATATATTGTGGCGCGATGTGGAATTACCACAAGGAATCGTTAAAAACCTAGTTGATCAAGTCGAGTTCTTAGACGCTGTTGTATCAATTCAACGCCATCTACGCGGATTTCAATGTCGTTCTCAGCTGAAGAAGCTAAACTGTAGTGCTTTTCGTATCCAACGTTGCTATAGAGACTTTAAACGTCGAGTACCTGCAAAAAGAGAACGAGAAAGGATGCAGTTGCGTCGTGACATTGCAGCTTCGTACTTGCAACGAACATATAAACGGACGAGGGAAGAGCGCAAAGTCTACAACATCGTTCGTCAATCAGTACGCCCAATGTATTTGCGCGCTCGACAGCTCGGAGAAAGTTTTCGCGAAAGATTTCGTGTTCCAATTGCAAAAAGTGCTGTAATTGTGATCCAGACAACGTGGAGGCGCCATATTGTGTATGAAACGGAGAAACAACGCAGACTTAAGGCAACTACAAACATCCAAAAGTTTCTGAAGCGTAGAGGAATTTTATCAAAATGGCACAATTTTGTGCTTGAAGCTCCTCGAAATCATCGGAACGCAGCAGCTGGAACCATTCAACACTGGAAACGACGTCTTCATCGAGAGAATATTAGATCGAGGTATAGTAAAACTTGTACAGTGGATTTAGTGGTGTACTTGTCGTCTGCAGTACGGATTCAGCGATGGTATCGACGTTTGCACTGCGATTCTTGGCGGTTTCTTGATTTTATGCTAGCTAAGGAACTTCCAAAGTGTATCGAAGCTGTCAATCGAATTGGACGATGGTGGAGAAAGCATTTTGCAAGAAGAAACGAGCAACTACATCGTGTTAGCACTTTAGCTGATTTTATTGAACAACAGCGTCGATTGGAAGTTGAAAATCGAGCTGCTTGCTGTGTTCAGAAAATGTTCAAGCGTATGATCGATCGACGCGATGGAAAACTGTTGCTTCACAAGTATAAAATCCTATTGCGTGAGGACATGAAACGAAGACAGCAAAGAGCTATTGTGCACAAATACCTGGAGGAGAAATCGCAGCAACGCAAGAAGAAGCAAGAGACTAAAGCCACAAACCTCTCAACCCAAGGAGCAGCAACAATGAGCTCAGTCAGCTCACCTCAAACGCTTATGTTGAACAGTAATACGAGTGCATTCCCACTGGATAGAAGTTCATTCAATATCAATGATGTCGGATGGCAAACACCGTCTAACGATGTGACCTCACCTTCAATTGAAAGTCCCATACAGTATTGGAGTGATGAATACCAGCGAGCATACCTTTACGATCCAGTTACTGGTATCTCGACTTGGCTCTGAATTGACGAAACTCCAGTGGCTGTACGCTTTTACGCCCTAACGTTACATATATGTTCCTTATCCCGCCTTGGGCTCTAGGGGCTTCACAATCTCTACATGAACTGTACTGGAAGCGATGATTTTGCCTTGTTCGTCCACAGCTTTAATCTCCAGAGTGTGAGGTTTCACACTCAAGCCTCTCATCAACAAATTGCCATCTTCCACGTGCGTCTTCTTGAAGTAAACGTCTTTGTCCAAGTATACTCGCATCTCCCGGACATTCACGGCAGTATATTCCAGTACAAAAGATTGGTCTTCCTCACAAATTGCACCGTCCAATGGAGCTGTAATCGAAAGCTGAACTTCATTTTCGGGTAAAGGAATTTTAGGTTTTCGAACAAATATTGTTTTTTCGAAAGTCGTGAGTTCTCCAATCGAACCAGGTTGTGGGATAGTAACTTCAAGATGAAGTTTGAAGGGCTCAGTATCGTCACGTACAAATCTTCTCATTGGAATAGGAAAGTGAATAGATCGATTGAAAGTCTCAATTGAGTTGTCCCACGTCTTTCCAAGTGCTAAGAAACCGACTTCCGATGCAATACTTTCGTCATCAAGCGAAATACGGTATCGATACACTTCTGCGCCGTACAAATGAAGAGCTTCGACCGGGAAATTGACAAGTTTCCACTCAAATGAAACACCTTGAGGGGTAATCTGCGAGTTGTTGACTGGGTTCACGATTTGCACAGATACATTTGAGATATCGTACGCCGAATAGAGATTTTCATAGCTTGGTAAGGGAACCGACAACGGATGGAAGTAGCTGTATACACATGCTATAAGGTACGCGATTAGTACCGTAGCAACACAGATCACAAATAAGATCTCTTCTAAAATGGGTACGTTGCCATCTTTCACAGTCTTCTGAGGTTTTTCACTCTTCAGCCCACAATCGTCTTCAGGTTCCGCCTCGTTTGCGCTTGTGCGTTTGTTTTTCACTTGCTGATAGTGGTATTTAGCTGTCGAACGTTGCGCAACAAGCACATTTTCGTCTTCAGATTCGTAGGACGTGACGGCGTCCATGTCATCTTCCTCGTCACTGTCAGTTACAGCCTCGAGCATTGGCGTGTCATCATCGGAATTCGATGGATCGTCAACTGCAGCATTTAATGACGGCGTAGAGCCCAAAAGGAAGGCCAGCACTGCGTTGGGGTCCTTGCCCTCCATTGACAAAACGCTTTTTGATGACCATCGTATCTTTAGATCGAGACACGGTGTGGACCACCCAAAATGACCTTTCAAGATGTCGTTATTTATTTTAACAAAATAACAACCAATTATTAAAGGGTTAAAGCGTACTGAAGTAATAATACTGGAAAAGTAAAAATGCCGTTACATAGCGACCTGTTTTCATATCGTAATAATACTGTAAAAATATAAATAAACGCAAACGCTCAACGCTTACACGATTTGTGTACCGTGCAGGAGGTCGGGCGTTGTACCGCTGGACTTTAATTAACATGTAAGTCGGAATCATGCCAACAGATTCCCAAAAGATTGCCAGTTTTTTGTTTGTGGCGCCATCTCTGAAGAGTGGCCGAAGAAAAATGAGAGTAATCTGTTTTTTTCCTTCTGGCCCAATTTTGCTCCGACTCGTTTTACATGTGGATCAGCCCTTCATTTATGAACCACGATCTGTACATAAGCTGTCCATAACACATACAAAATCATTGAAACCGCCCATCCGACGTGGATTTAGCACTCTTCCAAAGTGAAATAGCGGGCGTCATGTCGCGACGCAAATAAGGAATTGTCCAGCCTCAGTAGGGCAGCCACTTTCAAACTCTCCCTCTTGCACTCACCACTTCTAAAAGAAATGGCGAGTGGGCAGACGGTGTTTAAAGGAGCACTTGGATGGGACGACTGGATCTGGTGGGTAGCTATTGGCTGCGTATCGCTGCTCATCCTCTTGCTCTTGGTCTGCTGCTGCGTCTGTATGCAGCGCGCTAAGCGCAAAGGCCATGAGGAGGCGCTGGCCGCCGTGCAAAACCGTCAACGTCTTACACAGGAGCGCGAGCGGGCCGAGCAGCAACAGCAACAGCTCTACCAGCAGCAGCAGCGCGAGGTAAATAGCAACAACAGCAACTCAGCCTACCAGCCGCCAGGTTTCAACTACACCACACAAGTTACAGCAGTCCCTCTCGCACCCGCCCCAAGCCGCAAAAACATGGGACCGCAAGTCGCAGCAAATGGATACAGAGAGAATCCGTCGCAATTACATAACCAGCAATTCGCTAAGGCTTATCCGCCTCTCCCGATGCAACAACCCCCAGTGCAACAGACGTACCAAGCGCCAGGCAACTGGCCCAGTCAAACTTTGAGTCACGGGTACGAAGCCAATGCACCCCGTCTCAGCTCTGGTAGTTTTGGGTACGAGCATCAGACGAGTACGCAGTATCCGGACAGTATGCGGTACGATGATCCGTACCCAACAGGAGGAGGTGTGGATGGAGGAGTTCCGTTCATTTCCGTCACTTCTCCGTCAGCCTCCAACAGTTTGAAACAGAATCGGAAACACGACGTGAAGCAGAATCAAGAGCCTCTTCCAGCGGCTTTTGGGGTACCTAAATACACGCACTCACCATCTAGTCCATTGGAAGCTCGAGCGAGTGCTACCGGTAGTTCAGCAGCATCAAGAGATACTTTGCAGTCTCGAATTGACGCTTTACGATCTGCGGACTCGAATGATATGATGCATTCACGTATCAGTATTGGTTCTACTGACTTGGACGAGTTGTCGGGTTCAAATGCGGTAAGGGCTAGTCAGAAGCCTCGGATGATGGCTCAGGAGTCGTACGCTTCAGGTTCTGCTCGACGTTCTGGGTTATTAAAGGGCAGTGTGTTATCTCCACACTCGGCAGCAATGTCTTCACGTTATTCTTCGTCTTCGAACTCGTTAGAGAGTGCCAAAAGCTTCGAGACGTTCGACCCGGAAGCGTTTGAAAGCTCGAAATCCACGGAACTTGGCGGTTTAATCACGCACGGCTCAAGTCGCTCCATCGGCAGTGACTATTCTCACGGACAGTTTGAGGACGCAGACAGTTTTGTGGTGGCAAAAGGTCCAAACGTTAAGAGGCAAAACAGTGGCAATGGACTATCAATGACGCCAAACAGACCCAACCGAGGGGACAATGTTTCGTTTAACAGTCGAGGCTCCGTCGAGTTTTGAGCTCGTGATAGACAACAGTATGTTGAACAAGACAAATGGGAGCACTCAAACGCTGCAACTCGTGCAGCTCCAGGACGTCCGAGTCAGGTCTAAGTCGTATCAAAAGTAGCCACGCTGGCGTATCTAATTTTACTCTAGTTTTGATTAAAACATGGCGTTATCTTGAATTCTCTTTTACCACCATCGGGAACGTGAACTCTTTGAAGCAGTTGATGACGATGGCAATGCGGTTGCAAAACTGTGGAGTTCAGTGCTTAGTCCCGGTGCAAATCCACTGCCATCTGCGTTATTATTTCTGGTTGCTGTTTGTCGTAGTCCCGTATTTCCATTGTAACTATTGTAGTTAATTCCCCCGTCTCCTCGATTTGCAAACGCTACAGTTTGCTGCAAAAACGTATCAAATGCTGCACTCGGCTCCATTGCCAACGGCTTGGCAGTCTGCAGCAAAAGTTACCATTAATTAAAACCTTTCATTAGTTTACCTCCATCGTCTCAAACCAAACTGCAACTTAACTTACCGATTCGATACTCTGAACTGTCCGGAACTCTGCAAAACCCATTGGACTTGCTGTATCCGGTCTATAATTTCTAGGCAATAGGTCTTTCTTGTTGCCAACCACGAGTTTTGGCAGCGTTTGCAGTGTAGGGACGTCATGCTCTTTGCCTGTTAAGGGCACTACACAACCCTTAAGTCTCTGCATTTGACTGAGCTCTCTACTCCAATTACGAAGATGTTCACCACTCTTGACGTTGCTCAGATCGTGTACAAAAATGACTCCATGTACATCATGGTAGAAAGCTCCTCGACTGAGTTCGTATTTGCGATGACCACCGACATCCAGAAACTCGACGAAAACTTGGCGTCCTGCAGGCCCCAAAGCCTTAAGCAGCACATGAACATCACATCCAGTAGTCCATAAGGTCGATGGTGATTCATTATCAGAAGAACTGGGTCCGTAGGAGCGGCAGATGGAGCGCAGCAGCGCCGTCTTCCCCACCCCAGAGTCCCCTACGACCAGCACGCGTACACTTGGGGTCTCCATTTCAAGTATGTATTAAAGTAGAGGAACTGTATAAGTGCATGTTGGGTATTCAATATAAAAGGTTACACCCCCCCTTTATAATGATAGGGAGCTGATAATCCCGCATTTCCTGATACTTATCATGGCGGAGGGTAGAGGAACTGTATAAGTGCATGTTGGGTATTCAATATAAAAGGTTACACCCCCCCCCTTTATAATGATAGGGAGCTGATAATCCCGCATTTCCTGATACTTATCATGGCGGAGGAGTGGGCGTACGAGGAAGCTTCGGACGAGGAGAAGCTCCAAATTGCGCAGCGGTTCCTATTGGCCAGTCCCCCGGGACAAGTGCACGAGGTGCTGCGTGATGTAGCCAAGCTGGTGCCGGCGGACGTGCTCCCAAACGCGGCGCTGAGGGGAGCTCTGCACGCGTACAACGTTAAGAGCTGTCTGCCTGTGGATGTACCCGATGCGGACTACAAGGTATGATATTTAGTATTAGAGTTAAAGAGTCCTATAGAATATTACATGAGCCTTTGTATGGAAGTACAGAATTTGAACACTGTGAAATGATACTTTATTAACTTTGACAGATTCTTATCTGCGAGGAAGGAGAAATTGACTCTTCACACTACATTGACCCCATCGGCGACCGCGTGCTGGGCTTCGATCATATCAAGCAGCAGATTATGACAGAAGATGTCACTGAAATTCCAGAGTCTAAAGTTTCTGACTTTGAAAAAGAGCGGTGGGGTGCAAAGTTTTATCTCTTCTTTTAATATTTAAGGATTCTTACGCTATTTTTGTATGGGATGCAGTCAGGAAGTGCAGAAGTCGCTCCAATCGTATTTGCAGTTTGAGTACATGCACGGGTAAAAAAAAATATCTTAAAAGTGCATATTCTAGGATTTCTTAATGCTAAATTTGTGCTTTTACGGTGTGAAGAGGAACTGCTGGGGTGTACGTGGTTGGCACGAAACTCGTAGTTAACTTGTGCACGGAGCGCATCAATTTGCGCAACTTCTGGGGTGGTCGCTGGAAGTCGCGATGGGAAGTGGATGTAACTGCAAACCCTGCCAAGGTTAAGGGCACTATCCAGTTGCACGTCCATTACTTTGAGAACGGCAATCTGCAGCTGCAGAGCTCCAAGGATGTAGAGAAAGAAGTGGCAATCCAGCGCCCCAACGGACTCGGTGACGCTATTCTACGTGTCATGAAGCAGGCGGAGGATGATCTGCAGGCCAATCTTGAAGATATGTACATCAACATGTCCGAAGAGACTTTCAAGGAGATGCGTCGCGTTATGCCTGGTACGATATCTTCCGTTCTATGGGGTGTTTTAGATTGAAAGGTTTGTTATTGAGTGCTTGTACTTACGAGTTTTGTTATGGTCAATTTTAGTGACCCAAACGAAGATGGAGTGGAGTTTGCACGCGCATCGCACGGCCAAGGACCTTGCGCGCAAGTAAGAAACAAACAAGTAGAGCGTTAAACAACTGCAGACGCTGCAAAGGGACAAATGTGCAATGCGCCATGACCTAATACGACAATTGGTTGGTACTGATGTTAATGTTTGAGGACATGTTGTTTTGTTTGAATATCTAGTTACTGAGTTCAAGAGCCTCAAGCAATTCCCCTTCACCAGTTTGGAAGTTAGCGAGTTGCCACGAAAGCTTCCAAATGTGCACAACTCCATGAGCATCACCTGCTGCTAGGAAGTTACGCTGTCGTGGATTAAAATCGAGGGTGAACATGGGTGCAGTTACTGTTTTAGTCGCTGTAGCAGCCGTGTTTTTTGCTGTACTGGATGAAGAGGAGCTGGGTAAAGCTGAAGACGATCCAGTAGCTGGATCTTTGCCACTGAGAATCAGTACAGGACTTACGCGGTCAGCTTTCAAGTCAAAGACGTAGACGTTGCCATCTTCGCTGGCTGCAGCAAAAACCGCTGGACGTGTGCGAGACCACTCAGCTGCATAGAGATAGGCTGCTGACGGTGTTACGTCCAGTGAGAGCAGTAACTCTCGTTGCTGTGTCGAGTACAAACGCGTCGTGCCATCTGCAGAAGCAGTGAGAAAGATGCTTTTCCGGAATGGTGAAAAGCTCGCGTCGTACACTGGAGCTGTGTGAGAGTCAAAGACAAAGTCCATTGCATTGGGGAAAATCGTCGCTGGATCCAATCTCGCTTCATAAACTGTAGCGAGCGTCACCTCCTTGCTGCGCTTAGCAGACGCATAAGCTTCAACTTGTCGTCGGGCTGCAGGGATTTTCGAGGTTGGTAGTTTGCTGACCAGACGAGCTGCTGTTGCTGTCCATTTTTTTTCTCCTTTGAAGTCTGATGACCGAACATTTCCAGCAGCTTTGGCAAAACATCGAGCGACGACTCCACCTTCCGAGCCTACGACAAAAGCACGACTGGCCTTGTCAATACTGCTAAAAGCTAGTGCTTTACCTCCAATAACTGGTGATCGAGTTTCATCATTGGTTTTCCCATTTCCAAGACCTTGAGGTAGATGCATGACGTAGCCTTCAACAGGGAATGCAAGTTTATCTTTCACTCGCCAGAACAAAATCTTCCCATCGCCACTGACACTTGCAATCTGTAAACAAAACATTAACATATTAGTAAATAATACAGTTGTAAGGGATAAAAGACTGAGATTTTTACGTTGTAGTCTGCAGTTTGAATGTCGTAGACCCAAGCGACTTTGGTAACAGGTTCACGGTGGAAATAGTCACCAATCCCTGAAGAATAAAAGCGATATTCTGCTGGTTCGGTATCCCAGACAAACACTTCTCCGTTGAAAGACCCAGCAGCAAAGATCGACGGGTTTTGCGGGTGGAAAGCCACACACATGAGTCCGCTCTGAAGTAGTAAGAAGAAGATTAATTGTGAAACTAGCAATTGTTTGAGAGGAAATGATATCCTCACCGAGGTTTCAAGCACAAGAAAGGGCTTTTGAGGATTGAGGTCGCTCTGGAAGACGTTCCATAAACAAAGTGCCGAACGATAATTGCACCAGCCAGAGTGATCGAAGCGTCCATACGCCACTGCAATGACTGACCCCGTTGCATTCCAGGACACTCCCGTACATGATAATTTTAGTGATGACGAAGCTGCGGTCGTTGTGCCTTGTTGTGGCTGAAAGTACATGTCATAGTCAAACTGAAGCCGAAAGAGTTTACTGATATCCTTCTCCTCCGATTCCTCCAAGTATTTCTCCAATCCTGTACCAGCAAACTTAAGAATTAAGATCCAAAGAAGAGCAAGAGTATAAACAGTTCACGAACCACTGAAGCAAGAGCTCGTATGTCCGTTCTTGCCCATTTCTCGCAGCATAAGAGCACCGACATTCTGCAGACATTCAGACACTCGACGTTGATCTTCTTCTTGTGTTTCTGATGCTACGTCTTTGCCTTTGCCTTTGGTCGTAGGCTGCTGCACTGGACCTGTTTGAGTTGAGCTTGTCGTCATCGCTTCGTCCGTCTGAGCTTCTTCATCCAACACTTCAATCTCCACCGTCTGAGCGAAAACTTCCGTTGTCTGCTTCGTCCGCTTGGCTTTAAATCGCGCACTACCTAACGTCACGTCCTCGAACATATTAACTGCGAGCTCAAAGCAAGTGACGAGTGTTATTGATTGCGGCTTTTCGTATTATTCCCCTAAAAAGATACTTTTTCAACATGGCTACACAAAACACCTCAAGCTTCTCGTGGTGCATATCTACTGGTATATATTCCCATGCCTACCTACCAGGACGGAGTAGCTGCCGTCTCACTGTCGCAGCCATCGCCGCAGCCAACACCGCTCGAAGCGATGGGCGTGGCGGCCTTGCCACGCATAGCAGCACGGAACAGGTCGGCCTTGTGCTGCTTGAAGAGCGCCTTGAGGCCGCCGCCGTTCAGGAACGCTTCCTCAAGCTGTGTCAGCGAGAAGGCCACTTGGTGGTCCTTCACACTCACTACGCGGTTGCGCAAGTCGACGGTCACCTCCTCACCCTCGGCCGCAAGCTCGTGGAATTTCTCGTCAGTCACGACAATACCCAACAAAGCGTTGTTCGGCTGGTTACGGGCGTAGATGTATGCGAACGACTTTGCAATAACAGCCTGCACGCCCACAGCCTTGAGGCAGATCGCAGCTTCCTCGCGAGACGAGCCGCTACCGAAAGCCGAGCCAGCCACAATGATGTTGAAGCCGTCCTTGACCTTCTGCGGGAACTCGGGACGGACGTAGGCGAACGACTTAGCAGCCAGCACGTCCAGCTCCGTCTCGCAATCTTCAGGCCACAGCGGCGACGATTTGTTAAGACCCATGAACTGGGCCGGAATCACAGCGTCCGTGTCGATGTTGTCGCCAAACGTCTGCACCTTACCACTGAATTTAACCGGAAGCGCCGCCTCCAGCTCTGCCACCGCCGCTTGCTCCTTCGCGACCTGAGCACCTTCCTCATCACCGGCCGCCGCCAAAACGGGCTTCGGCTCATGCACCGTGTATGACTTAACTGCCTTGGCCGGCGACGGCGTCGAGGCGTCAGGCTCCACCCAGTTGCGGTAGCTGTCAAAGTCCTCCTTGTTGATCTTTTCCAAGTACGGCAGCGGGTCCACCACCTCCATATCGAAGCTGGAGGCGGCCACGACAGCTGCAGAACTCAAATTACCAATAGAACCTCTGCCCATCCGGTTGCGGAAGTTACGGTTCTGGCTGGAAAGCCACACTTCACCCTCTCCAGCCACATCAGCACCAATACCGACGCAGAAACTGCAGCTTGGCACACCCACAGTGAATCCAGCTTCCTCGTAAATACGGACAAGCCCAAGCTCCTTCAAGCGGTCCACAATCTCAATACTTCCAGGAGTGACACGACGCTTACCCTCAGCTGAAGGCCGCTTCCCTTCCAGCATAGCCTGCTGCAACACTAAAGCTCCCAGAATCAAATCCTCCTGCGTCGTGGTACATGCGCCAATGAAACATCCATCCAGCTTCATGCCGATCTTCTCGTTCACACTCACACAGTTGTCCGGCGATGGATACAGCGCAATGAGCGGCTTCACATCCGCCAAGTTAATGACATGGTGAGCTGCGTAGTTGCAACCTTCATCAGGTTCAAAGAACAACGCTTCGTCAAAGTGCGATTCGCGGCTTTCCAACACACGCTGCGTAATTGCGTCAGCCTGGAAGACGCCAGCAATGCCTCCAAACTCAGTGCTCATGTTAGCGACAGCAAAACGTGCGTCATCCGACAAGTGCTTAAGTCCTGAGCCTCCGTAGTAAACAGCCCGCTCAAAAGCCACCGTGTTGCGCTTCAGTTCGCCCAAAATGTGCAAAATGACGTCCTTTCCGCCAATGCCGAAGCTAGGAGCGCCCACAAACTCAATGAAGCACACTTCAGGCACTTTAAACCACGTCTGACCCGTCACGAGCGGCATGACGACGTCACCCGCGCCCAATCCGGCTGCAAAAGAGCCCATCCCACCGGCGCTGCACGTGTGCGAGTCAGCACCGATAACGATCTGGCCTGGCTGCGCGCGTTTACGCGCGAACTCGGTGTGCATGATGGTCGTGTTGGCCGGCTGGAAGTCCGTAAGTCCGTGGGTTTTCGCAAAATTGGTCGACATGTCGATAAGAGCCTTCTGCTTGGGCAAATGATTCACGCGTGGGTCCACAGTGTGGTCCAGTGCTAGCCAAAAGCGGTCAGGGCGGTGCAGAGGCGGACGTCCGATGGCCGCGTGCATGGTGTCCATGGCCTGGAACGTGAGCTCGCTGGCGATTGTCCAGTCGGCTTTAACGCACAACACGTCACCTACGCGCACAAAAGGTTCAGAGAGACCCACTGCGTGGTGGCATAAGATCTTCTCGATCACGTTCATGGGAGGCGTAGAAGTCATCGAAAAGATGTGTTCTGTACGTGGCTTGTTGGAGAATGCTACCATGGTAGTCCCGGTGGTGAGGGCAGAGAGACGACCCTGTACAAGATAATATTGAGAAATCTGATGACTGGCTATTGTTGTGAAGTATGTAATGATAGATTTAGTTTGGTAGGACAGAAAATTGATTATGAAGTAGATTAAGGCGTTAACTGTTTGAATTGATCATAAAACAAAGTATAAAATGAAAGAAGGTGTTTGCGCATTCGGAAGCTCACAGGTTTTTATGTATTATACATGTAGTATTAATTACTGTTGTGAGGAATATCATGGATGATCATGGACAGTAAGTAAACTACCGGTATACCGGTATTTATAGCAAATATCGTTTTTTAACTTGTTGGTTCGAAGTGAGCGCTTCTCCTTTTCTCAGAAGATCGACAACGCTCCAAGTAAGTTGTCCCGCATTCGCGCTCGTTTCTTCGAGCTTGTGGTGAAAACTTTAATCGTGCTACATCATACAGTGTACTATATTAGTATACGCACAGCGCATCTTCACTCCATTCCGTGTGTGAATAGCAAATATCAAAAACGCATTAGATGATCTCGACAGCAGATCCCAACGCAGTAGTATAAAATATAAGAGCAAAAACGTATTCAGACGGCGTCTAGCTCAATAATTTTAATCCAATGAATTGATACAGTGAGAATGACAATGGATCCTTTCCGACTTTTACTTCTGCCAAACCTGTATAAATTGGTGCAGCTGCTTGTCGTTTATACCTTTAAAATAATTGCTCAGTTCCTTTGACATCCAATATGGTAATCCTTAGAATGCCCCTCGATGGGTGTTAAACGTGCTATCCAGGCACTGAGCCATCAGACTTCCGCAGCGATACAATCATAATAAAAAGTCAACCGCCTTGATCCTGTCGAATACAAGCGGCGCCATGGTATGAGCTGTTGCAAGCAGCCCCATAAGCGCTACATTACGATCGGTCACTGTGATCAAGCATACCAAACACTCATTTGAAAGTAGCTCTGGTTTGTTGTCGTACAGCTAAGCACGAAACTTGACGCTGGATCGCCTGTAAGCTGCCTTTGAGCCTAGCGCTACAGTGTTTGCTTGGAGCGAGCTTACTTGAGCCTCCAACGCACCTAGTTCCATATGTTGGTTCTCTTTTAATTGTGTCGGGCCGACAGTGTCGGTGGTCGGAAGCCCATTAAAAACTTCATGGATGGAAATCCATGATTTTCCACTCTAAAATGACTCGTATGATCACTGAGTCGATTATTAAATTATTATTTTGGAA
>JAIKVB010000625.1:0-21818 GCA_024679045.1 Phytophthora brassicae
TTAATTGTAGAAACTCAAATCTCGACTCAATTTGTGTGGAAACATTAGTATCTGGTATGGGCAAGGTTACGCGGGCTGTAGAGCGCGCCATCGCTGCCGAGATTACAGCGCTCTTTGGGCTCATCATCGACGGATGGTCTCATGCATCGGAGCACTACCTCGCTGTCTATGGCCGTTACGAAGTTGACGGCGTGGTGAAAAATCCTCTACTGAGCATGGCCCCCTACTTAACGACGACGATGAATATCTTTCGGCTCGTGGGCACATGTCATTTCTCACCACTATGCTTGCTAGAGATTACGGGAAACAGCTGGACCAGTGCTGCTTCTGGTCGCTGACAACTGTTCAGTCAATCGCCTATTGACGACACTAATGAGAGTTCCCTTAATTGGCTGTGCCAGCCATCGACTTAATCGTGCCGTCCAAGTCGAGTTGGAAGACTTCAGCATGGAGCTGGGAGAGGTGAAGCAGCTGATGGTCAAGCTGCGCACACTCAATACGTCTGCTATGATCAGGTAAGTATTTTTAATTTTGATTTATAGAACCTTTTAAATATGTTTATTTTATTGTAACAGAGATCAGACACTTCTTCGACCAGTCGTCGCCCAAGACACCAGATGGGGGTCCACCTATGAGATGGTAAACCGGTATTTTGAGCTATTACCGTACATGAATGCTACCGACGACGACATCGCCGATCTCCTGCCTTCACCGATGAGTAACCGCCGACTACGGGAACTACTAAACGACTTAAAGAAGGTGGAGTCTGTGTCGAAGGCGCTGCAAGGGGCGGACGTGTCGCTTCTGGATGCACGTATATGGCTTGATGGCTTAATTGCGATAAAGCCCCATTACGCTCTTTATATTGGTACGTCGCAATTACTTTTATTTGTGCACTAATTAAAGTCTAACCAAAATGTTTTTATTTATTTTATTTAGGACCACGCGCTGCCATCGTTCACAGCCCTGATTTCGAGTCGGGCTGCGCTCGAGTATTGGCCGATAATAACGTTAGGCTCACGCGCGCTGAAAAGACAGCGTTGAAGCCATTTTTATCAAGCACGCCAACGGACGTACAATAGGATATCAACGATGAAGGATCTTTCGTCGAGCAGCTTCAAAAGTGTCGGCGTCTGGCTACAACGGGAGCAAGGTACGATTTTATCGGTAGCATTCCTGCTACATCAAACGTGGTCGAGCGTCTTTTTAGTGTCGCTCGTATCACGATTGGTCAGGAAATACACGGGCTACACCCGATCACTTTTATTTTGGGAGATTGGGATAGTTCTCCCCGGGATTTGTCCCGGGAACTTAAGAACGGCCCTCAGATATAGACACGATTGACTCGATCTCGATTTGACAGAACACGTCGCCGCGTCGCGTTTGAGTGATATTTAGGACCTCTCCGGGTACTAGCTTGAACCGTGACGACGATCGTACAGCCAACTTGGGATGTACGACCCGCGGTTGCCAACCGCGGGGGGGAGTTTGCGATGCGACGGCGTCGCTTAAAGTTTAGTCTTCATAGTTTCGCTTGTCTTGCAACGTGGCTAAGGTAGTCGATTTACAAGAGTGTTCTCGTGCTTCTTTAACTACAGCTGCTGTATCATCCAATGCCTACATTATACATTTTACCCTTCCACGATGTCGGGTAGTAGGTGGAGTATGGGTAGTATCCGTGAAGGACATGTTTCGGTATTTCGAGTATCGGACTCCGCATACAAATTCAAGTCAATAACAAAAAAAGGCTTCCGGCCGATCTCTCACTAACTCCGTAACTACTCGCCAAACGCCTGTCTTGCGCAATTAGGCGGGAAGGGGGGAAATCTATCTTTCGAATAAGCCATTTCGCGCTCGTCTCGGACCATAGTGGCCGAAACAAGGCCAACGCCGAGAACCCCTAATGAAGACGAAGCAGAACAATCGGAAGAAGGCTTCTGTTGGCACTTGGGTAGCGGCGATCGCTGCTGTCAACGCTGGTATGCCGCTGAAAAAAGCTGCAGCAACTTACGACGTCTCTTACGAGCCGCCCCGGAAGCGCTACAAAGACCTTGTGCCAATTGAAGCACGCTTCGGACGGCAGCTCGTGTACACGCGGTGGATTAAAAACCCCGCAGAAGCGAGAAAAAAGAGAGTGGGTGGACGAAAACTTTTCCGGAGGCATTTTGCTAAACTTCAAAATGATGCTTGCCTCCGTCAAAACTAAATGTGACGCAAAGGCCCAGAAAGAGGCCTCCAAGAATTCCGCACCGCAGGAGAAGACTGCACGCGAATTGATGAACATGCACGACAAACCGTAGCATCAGACTGTGGAAACCAAGCGGTTGCTTCAAACCGCGGCGAAACGGAAAGCATAGGAGGAGCGGAAAACGGTACGCACAAAAAGGATGCCTATGTGTGTCAAAGTTGGCTAGCAAGCGTGCGAAGGTGTCCAGCTCGGCTTCGCGAGAGCAGCATATTGTGATGGCATTAGTTATCTAAGCGTACTTAGGATGGGGGGGCTGAGGTACCCCACAGTTAAGGCGTTCGACCCGAAATATACCCGGGTGCGGTGTCATATGCATGAAATCCTACCCTAAATATGTCCCTCACGGATACGCCGTCCGTTGGCGCTTAATGTTTTATACGTAATTGTAGTCGTTGTAATTCGTGGTGACAAACATAAAAATTATTTCAATTTCGATGTTATGCATAATTCGCACCAATAGAAACTCTATTGTTAAGCGCGGTAATATAAATACGAAATGCGCTAAAACGAATAAGACTGCTGGAGACCTCCGTCGCCAGGGCTCCTGAAAATAATATTTATATTTATTTTCATCGTGAAGCTTGATAACTAATGTTATTGTTTCCGGACCGTGCAAATAAATTATTGAGAAGCTTCAGTCGGGGAAATAAATAACGGAGTAACTTATAGAATATCTGATTGAACTTGAAGAAGATAGCTTTCGTTACATACATTAAATAGTAGCCTCATCAACAGTCCAGGCGTCCCAGTACGTGCGGTTTTCCTTTAGAAACAGAATCATCTCTAGAATGAAAAGTCGGGAATTTATGTCATCCACATAACTTACTATCAATCATAAACCCATCTTACATAATATGTCATTTGTGAATTCGCCACCACCCATCATTTACAGATACGACGAAGGTATACAGTATATCAAGGCAAGTACCAATGCATTGCGATCACGTGGCTGATGAGTATACGGAGCTGGTAACTGTGTGGGCTTTAGTGTATATGGATGGTATGAACGAACGTAGTGAGAAGTGTATGGGTCCTCCTTTTCTGTGGAGTAAGATCCTTTCTGAACTGCTGGCACGCCCCGGACGATTCCAGCATCGGTACCGAATGAGTTTTGATGCATTCAGTCAGTTAGGCAGTTTGCTAGAGCCGAAACTACGTGTTTTGCATCCTTACGCTACTGTTCGTGTTGAAATTGTTTTGCACCGTATGCTGCGTGGGCTAGCTGGTGGATCCTACGATGATATTTCAGCTATTGCTTTGATGACTGTGCCTACATTTTTTCGTTATGTAAATTATGGTATGTATGCGCTACTTGCATGTGAGGAGTTAACTATTAGGTTTCCAAAAACGAGAGATGAAATGAAAGCACAATGGGATGCTTTTGCTACCAAAAGTATCGATGGGGTATTGAGAGGTTTTGTTGGAGCTGTGGATGGTTGCTTGTGCAGAATTAAAACTCCAACTAAACGTGAAGCAGCTCACGTAACCTCTTATTTTTCTGGGCATTATTATTGTTATGGTATTAATGTGCAGACCTCATGCGATCATCTCTCTCGTTTTACATCTTTTTCTAGTAAATGTCCTGGTGGCTCTAATTGTTATGGTATTAATGTGCAGGCCTCATGCGATCATCTCTCTCGTTTTACATCTTTTTCTAGTAAATGTCCTGGTGGCTCTAATGTTGTGCGTGCCTTTCAGTTATCATCCTTACACAATGTTTGTGCTAATCTTCTACTTGGTGTCTATCTAGTGGGAGATAACGCGTATATACCTACAGAAGGAATGCTAACTCCGTATACCGCTGCTGATGGAATGAATGAAAGCAGTGATTGGGAAAAATGTATTGGCAAGCATTGGAACGTAATCCGACCATTGCAGTTTAGATGCCAATACTGCTGCAGGATGCAATCGTGTCTTGCAATACTGCTAAGGCTTGCAATACAGTATTACAATATTCCAACGCAATTCAATATAGTGCACTACACATGACGGATCGCCGCAACAGATTGGGTACGCTATTGTTTGAAGCGATAATGTTCCTAACCGATCGTTGTAAGGCAGCACACGCCTCCGATAGTTAGGAAAAACTATCGAGAAAGAGTGAAGGCGTTGGCTGTTTTTAAAGTGAGGCAGAGTTCAATACAACGTTGGCTTCCAGTTTAATATTGGTATTGGGATTTCCGTGCCAATACAGCATTGCCGTACAATTTTTTTTCTGCAATACAAACCAATACATTTTTTTCAATCACTGAATGAAAGTAAAAATACATTTAACTTCTTTGTTAGTCAGTTACGTATTCGGATCGAACAAGCATTTGGACTCATGGTCACAAAGTGGCGTATACTGAAAAGGTCTCTTGAAGTTTCGTTACATAATGTGCCTCTAGTAGTCCATACAATAATGCGTCTTCACAATTTCTGTATCAACAGTCGAGAAAATGGATACGGCAGCGTTGAAGTCGAGCGCATTTTTATGCAGCATCAAGACGGACTGCGTGTCCTCGGGTATATTCCCTCGAGTATTAAAAGCACGAGCAGCGCACCAAGAACATGTGTCCTTCGAGGCGACATCTGCGAGTTTTTCGGGTAGCAAGGACACCGTCGGTTAAGCGACAACATCATCCGAAACACTCCGCAAGATTAGCGTAACCAAACATCCTGTCATATTTCCACTTCAACATTCTGACATGTTAACACTTCAACATTATATTAACGAAAAGATAAATATAATGAGGCAGCTTAATTTTTTTTATTTTTTTTACTCTTTATCTCTGCTGTCATCAACTGGTATTTTATTTGCTCTGCACACTCCTACAGGAACATCCATCTGTATTTTCGTTTACAGATAGGCAACCATCTCGCTGCAGAGCTTGAGAATACAACGCTGTAGATCTGCAACCTCTTCGTCTTCTTGATGACGACCAGCTTGTATAAGCTCAGCTAGAGCACATCTCATATCGCTCACCGATCGCTGCAAGCTGATCAGCAGCTCAACGCCATTTTTTTCTCGAGCACAGCAGCCGTGCGGTGGCGACGTCGTGCTCCTCCTTGCTGCGTGAATCCTTTTGGCGCTTCAGAGCAATACGTTCGTCAAAAAACGCGATCTGTCGCTTCGTTAATAGCTTCCTCTCTTGCTTTGTTATCAGCTCTCTTAGAACCTCGACTACACCATCCGACCGTTTACCTATACAGATAGTAGACAAAAGTAACACCGTGTCAGTAAAGTACTAAATCATTCTAAAAAATATCGTTTGCCCAGTATCAATATGGTACTAAATCAATTTAACAATATTGTATCCTCACGTACACCACGCCCTTGAACTGGGTTCGCAACAGCTCGTTTTGCATGCGAGTCGACCTCCACTGAATCAAAAGCGATAGATTCATGTAAGAAGTGAATGACGCACTAGTGGAGGTTTGGGCGCGTAATCGTGGTCAGCAAATGCAAATAAAAGACGTCCATACGCCCGCCATGGAACGTCTCGAAAGGCTTGTGGTTTTCAGACTTGGTAAAATTAGCGTAAATCTCACGGTACTTTCTTGTCACTAATTTCCACATCGCCCAAAGCTTTGAGCTGTCGTGCTGGCGAAAGTTAGCTGCGTCGATACTGATAAACTCCTTCTTCACGTGAAGCACAGCGTTGAAGTCCTCGTTGTCTTCATCGTTGTAATCGGCCGCAACACACTGACACATAACTGAGCCACTGCCAATCGCGCGTGTATCCAGAGCCTCACGACTGGCGAGATCCCCTAAGCTTGACGTTGAAGTCCTCGTTGTCTTCATCGTTGTAATCGGCCGCAACACACTGACACATGACTGAGCCACTGCCAATCGCGCGTGTATCCAGAGCCTCACGACTGGCGAGATCCCCTAAGCTTGCGAGACGCTCGCAGTGCACATCGGAAAAAGGCACATTTAGTAGCCTAAACATACATTATACTGTCCTATTATGCACCACGCCCTGCTGGAACGGGTCTTGAATTATGTCCGTAGCGCTCTGATGGTCTCCTCCACAACTAGTGCGGCTCTCAAAGCAGCCAAATACGCGGCTTTATTTAGCGATGCCGGGGTAGCCTTTTAATCGTCGACACTCCGTGCGGAGAGCGTTGGCTCCCCACGTCCTGTAGGTATGCATTGCACCTTAACGCGGTCCAGCTCCTCCATGGTCGCTTATCGTGTGGCTGGGTCTTTGAACTCCCACCACTCGTCCCAGGTCCCGACGATGCTAACTAAATTTGGGAGTGGGACGGTGTGGGAGTTTTGGCCATGCCCTATCGATCGCCTGGTCCAATCAGATTCGGTTATTTCGTCCCGGGAGCTGGGAGCGGGAAAATAAGAACGCCCCTGAGTCAGACGACCCTTCGTTCTCGCAGTTTAGTGTTTCCTACAGCAATCAAGCATAAAGTCTGTAGTACCGACATCATTCTTGTCAAGATGCTTGAGCCGCTTGAATTAGCGGCCGACTATCGAAAATGTAGAGCCCACCGGGTGTCCTGATGAATTGCTTTCCGGTTTTGACGCAAAAATCAGAGCATAATTATTTTAAAATAAACCAGCACAAAATAAAAAGGCGTATCGCAACTTGTCGACTGGGTTAGCGTCCGTAGCGCGATCATCAGTGCTTGTAGCAAGGTCGGCCTCGTAATCTTGTAGCTGCTTCTGAACTGCACGGTTAAGCTTCCGTTCGGCACACATCATTTAAGGCACACTAACTAGCCTAGCCAGACGCGGATTAACGCTGCAATCGTCTTCGAAAATAAAAATAAAAACACTGGTCCAGCTACTTGCACCAATCACGAGGAAACATGCTAGCAAGAAAAACTTTGTGAGCTACGGCGGATAGGTCGTCACTGGTGTCATTTAAAAGAGGGGTCATGATTAGATGCGAGGTTTACCTTGTCGTTTACTTCACAGCTAGCGAAGAACGTGATGTAAAATGGGTCCATCCATCCAAAATGAGGCCAACGAGGTCCGGCATCTCGGACGCAACATACATTTCCACCGCTTTTACTATCTTCTCCTCCTAGTTTGCAGCGTCTCTACGCAGCTGGGGTCCAGCGTGGTGCAGCTCGTCGAAATATAAGCAATCATTAAAATACTAATTCTTAAATAAATTTAAAAAATGACAAAGAGATTAACGTACCGTCGAGACGTGCGATGCTAGCAGAAAGGAAATGACAGACTTCCTACGACGATCCAAATAGGTTACCCGTACAGCGATTATGAGGTCCGGTGCACGTAGCTCAGTAGAAATCCTGTCTCACCCAACGTGGCAACTAGCATCTCCACCTCGAAGGCGGGGTGCTCGCGTCTCACATGCTGTATAAAAGTGGCGTGTCCGTTGCGATGTGACTGCTTCCAAACTGTACTACACCGGCAACGTAATACTCGAGGAGATTTCATCGTAGTCGTCGCGCATGATTGGAAGTAGAACCCAGAAATCTGCGGAGATGGAGGCTTCAACATCTATTGTTCCTTTCTGCCAAAACGCCCTCGGATTTAGGATCCTACGTAGGACCAAGGGTCCTACGAAAGCCTTCTTATCTGTCCACGTGGTTATCACTTAAACTCAACCTAACCCTATTAAAGAGACAGGACTATTTGTGTAGTGATTCATGTAGCGCCAAATTTATCGAAAACGCTTTGAAATTTTAAGTATGCATACTTGGAGACTCGTATGTATACGCGTGCTTAGCTGACAGCTATCATGTGGCGTGGGTTAAATCCTCGTGTATGTACGGTGCTCAATACTTGAGGTACGTTTCGTGTGCAAGTCCTTCGTCGGTTTAGAGACATATTAAGTGTTTGGCAACACGCTCCATCTCCCCCCGAGGGTGAGTCTCATGGATCAGCCGGGTCAGAATTTGGGGGAATACCTCTAGGTTCTGACCAATCGGCGCTCGGCAGACGGCAGATGGGATCATTCCCTGAGCACCGATTGGCTAAAGCCCCTACTTAATCATTTTAATCTATCCCACTTTAATACAAGTTTTAAGATAAGCGGCAGTCGACAAAACAAATGTCTAGCGTATTTATAAACATTGCTGATTTTGGCTAATATATCTCCCTTAGCATCAAATATACCCAGTTAATCTGACTCTCCCGCAAGTAGTATAAATCACATATGCCAAAGTTCGTTTTTCAACCGGCATGTCATCCCCGGTACCAGCTATCCTGACTTGCGACTAATTGTCTAAAATGTGAGCCTTTAATTTCGTGCCGCAACAAGACTGACCCAATTGATTTTTTTTAAATTGGGCGAGGCTTTCGGCTACTTGAGGCTCAAGTTGAAATATAATTTGTTCGAAGGCTACAGGGCGAGTGGAGCAACGACTTCAGCATTTTTCTTAAACCAACCAAACATGCCCATCAACGTGATTTTTTCTCGAATTGGACGATTAAAATTACACTAGCCGCAATACATGAACTTGGAAACTCGCACGACTCGTCTACGCGGACATCTGATTTCGTTTTGGAGCTGTTTGTGTGTTCTGCCCAGCGTGCCATCACCTTTTCTCAGCGCAACCATGTGCCATTCCTACGGAGTCCGACGGCGTGAAAATGAACAGGGCGTACCAAAAGGCATCATAATCCTTGAATATGGATTTAACTAGCCTGTTGAAGCACGACGCGCTGCAGGAGTGCCCATAGGTGCCAGTAGGTACACAAACAGTACATCGGCTGTTGAAATAGCGGTGTACGGAATTGAATCCTCCCGCAATTTTTATCGTCAAAGAAGCCCCAAAGCAAGATTATTGCTGAGAACATGCGTCCACAAGCCATTGCCCGTAGGATTTTGTCCTTCCGAGGAAACACGATGCTTAGCGTTTATCCCACGATATTCGTGAACAATTCACCACTTCCCGCTCGCCTTCTGCACACAAAAGTCGGTGCGCAGTAGAGACAAGACGACGACCGAGCTAACTTGGCCCTCAGCATTTCTCGTGTCCACTTCAAAATTTTCTCGCGCTGTTCTCTGGAAGGGGGGGGTTCGGTGAACAGGAGTCGAGTTTGAAACCTCAATACTGGCATCCATAATGTTTTGTCGAGCTGGACGGACTGACGGGAGCTATGAGCGAAAAACAATCCAGCGAAACTCAAGCAAGGTGAGTAAACCGGTGTGACTTCCGAACTGCCGCCGGATTTGGCGTCATAGTTGATTCATCCGACGGGTTAATCATATATCAGAATTCGTTGTCGGTAGCTTTGAGAAGCTTTTGAAGATCACGAGGTCGAACTAAACGATACAACCGACGTCAGACTGAGCCCGGGAGTATAGTAGTGGCGCAGTTCTACCTCAGCACGCTGATTCGAGACAGTCGTGGGTTGCGATACACGCACATTTTGTAGGTTGCCTTCTGGACATCCGGCCTCGGTTGCATAGTCTGGTTGTCCAGTCGACTATGGAGTTTACTTCTTCGAGCCACGGCATGCCTAAAATGACGTCGCAGGATTCTGTAATCTCCATCACAAATGCTCCAATTGTGCAAATTGAGAAGCCAGATAAAATAATAGAGAAAACTTGCACTCGCCGAGAAAGGACAGTTTGTTTCCGCCACCAAGGGGAATAGCCAGCGGACGGGAATTGTTGTGAATAGTCAGTCAAATACGCGCGGCAAAATGTGGGCACACTGCATTGAAGGATACACCGCTGTCAATGATAGCAGACATGGATCGATTTTCGACCAGTCCGAACTTCTGGAGGTGATTATGCGGATCGGAACATTTGGCGCATCAAGACGACGTCGTCGGTATCGTAGTTGACAGGTCGTCGACCGCCAGAGGCTTGATGCAGTTTGCTGCATGGTCGACAGGAGCAGCGTTTTCTTCTCGGTGGGGGGGCAGCCCACCGAGATTCTTAGATTTTTGACACACTATTGTCCGCACTAGGACAACTGGGCGACTCTTGACCTTTGACGCCACACTCTTGAAGCAGGTCGGCACCCCCTGAACTTGCTGTCAGTTTTTTACGGGTGTTACACATTTGGAGGACGTCCCGCCTCCTTTCCTCTTCCCTTTCCCTGCTGGAATCGATTTTCCTGGCGGTTTTGCTTCGGTGCACCCGTCGCGGCAGCTATTTCGACTTGGTTGCTTCACGAGCGTTTTCAGATCGTTGAGCTTGAACACTAGTGTTCATTAGAGTGAGAGAAAAGTTTGAGAAACATAAGAACTTGTTCCAGCGTGTAGGTCCTGCTGATAGAATCATCGCTTCACTATCTTGGGAGCGGAGATAGAGGGGATCGACAGAAGCTGCATGAACTTGGTGCTGTTGCTGCTGCGTACCAGTGACTTGCAGCTCGTGCATTTTCGTCAGCAACTTGAACTCGTTATCACTGTCGCGACAGTTGGTCCAGATTTGATGTTTGAACAGCGGGATTGTTGACCATCGCGTGCATGAATTCACGGAACCAAATCATTAGAAATGGGACAGCATATTGCTGTAGCGAGAACATACTCACTGAGCTAGCCAATATTTGGCCATGTCACAAGGAGTAGATGGGGACGGTCCAGGCTGAGGAGCAGACGGGGCTGGTCCAGCTGGCGTTGTGGAGTCCACGTCCGTGGTTGCTTGTCGAGGCGGCACCTCACGGTACTGCTGCTGCTCAGGAATGCCTCCAGGTTCTATGTATCTCCCATCCCAGGAACTTCAGAAGTGTCCGTGGAGGTCATACGTGAAGCTTGGTAATGTCGTTGGTTGGGTGGTTCGTCTCCGGGTTGCGTTGCCGGGTGGTCTTTCTTGAGTGCCTTCCCCGGGTGAGTCGATCCATACTTGAGCGATTTGGTAAGACGTTGCCTCGGAGGTTGTTGCAAAGGAATATGCTCGATTTTCGAAATTGTCTCGGCTTTAGTTGTGCTTGAACTTGAATCGCTTGAAAGAGGCAAATTAAAGACTGGGACTGAATAGATGTTCTGAAGCTTCTATTCTCCTGCTACGAAGGTTTATCCTTGTGGAGCTTCGATGCACCGGACCGGACGCAACGGATGAACTCATGCAACGTTCATGCAACGGACAAGCTCATGTAACGGACAATGTCGTTGGGGTGATGCCATCTCCGTCATAGTCATGTTTTCTCCCACTCTCTGGAACGTCAACACGTAGTCGCAGATGAAATGACTGTGCTGAATAGAACGAACAGGGCTATAAATACAATCGGTGCGTTAAACAAGTGACCCTGCTCATGTTCATCATGAAGGCGGGGCAGGAATTTATTTCGCCTACTACAATTCCTCGACGACATCGGGGTGCATCGCCGCCCTGTCCCTCCTCTCCTCACGCTGACTTAGAATCGCTTTATCTTCTTGACATATACACCGCGTTTGAAACACCAAAGCGTCACAAAGGTCTTCGAAAGTTATTGAGCTAAAGATCCTAATACATTATCTTGCAACGGTTTTCATACTCGTACTATGCGCTGCACAACATCCTACGCAGTTATTATGACCTGCCAATAGTCCTGTTTAAGTATGGCTGGAAAGTATATGGTATTGTTATGTACTTGTAATAGCTCTTCAAAGTTGCAAGCGGTGCGATTGGCTAAAACTCGCACCAAGCAGAACATTTTAGCAGCAAGCACCATGTACACCACATAATATACATGTAAACCTCGTGTAACAGACCAGACACCAAACATCATCATGGCGCGAGGACTGCGAATTGGCTCCAAGACAGAGGTGCTCAAGAACTTGCGCTCCCTGCTTCGTGTGGCTCGTGAGCGTGGATCTCAGGATTCTATCCGCGATTGCAAGTTCTCTCAGCAGATACTTGCGCAGGTGAGACCGTCTAACTCCCTTCACAAGCTTCACACGCTCCTTTTCTCATCTTATCATTGTTGTTTATTTGTCATTCGCAGTATCGCGCGCGGCAGCACGAAAATGACCGCACTACGATGCGCGCGTATCGTGCAGAGGCTAGTGACTACCTGATGCTGCTGCAAGGCGTCCAGGAGCAGCGCGTACGTGGATTTTTCAGTGTGCCAATCCTGAAGTGTTTAAAGCTGACATGTTTTTGCTCCTCTTTTCAGCGCTTGTGGGCACTGGACGCAGGATTAGAGAAGACACTCTCAGGACAAGAGATTGTCAACCGCTCGGCTCGTCGTGTGGGTCTTCAGGTGCCCGAAATGTACGCGGAGAAGCAGGACGAGGCGGACCGCAAGGCGGCAGCGGCCAAGTATTTGGCGGACAAGCGAGCAAAGGAGGCTGCAGCTGGGCAGTAGAGCTGTCTTAATGACATGCAAGTCGCTGTATAGAAAGGAAGCAGCTAGAACAAACTGCTGACTTGGGCCCGACCGCAATGTTGTTTCTCAAGTAATTGTTCATGGGATAAGCAAAATTAAGACACAAGGCAAGGAAGCACAAGCGTTGAGATTGACACCGATGAGAATAGCGGTGCATCTATGGACTGGCGTCACCGAGATCGTCTCTTGAAGCAGCATATTCTGATGCCAGTGTGGTGAGTACCACACGACCCTGTCGGATGTCCATAATAACCAGGCGATAGTACTTGCCCTTCTCCGAGAGTACAAGCAGTTCGGTAGATGAGATACCGCAGATGACAGCTGCATACTCACTAGACGCCGGATAGTTGAGTACATACACCTCGTCGCCCTCTTGAAACACCCAGTCTCGGTACAGGAACTTATTGCGGTAGTATTTGGCTACTGTGGGTAGCTCGCCGTCTGTACAACATGAAAAGCCTCATTAATTACCTGTAATTGTACAATCAGAAGGTACAGAGAGCAGCATACCGGTACCAAACTCCAGACGTCGCTTTTTCGTTGTCTCGTACGTAATCGTGAGCTCACGCACGTCGTGGTCAATCTCGGATTGCCCCAACTTGTTCTCCAATGGCTGAAATACAAAACCCGCGCGTTTCTTGATCTTCTGTGCTGTGTCGAGAGCAAAGGCCGTGTCTGGGCTGTTTTTAGTAGTCCGGGCACTACGCGTCTTGCGGGTCGTTGCCCGAGCTGTCAATTCAAACACTAACAGATCAGCAAAAGGTAAAACAACTAAAACAAAAATCCCCAGAAGCAAACATCTCATACCATAGGTGTGTCCGCCTTTGCGCTGGTCGTGCAAGATCTCCATCTCATGGTGAATCTCCTCCAGCATATCCTGCCGCAGCTTCTCGCATTGCAGATCGTACTCTGAGTTGGCTTCGTCACATTCGTAGTCAAAGATCACTCCTGTTCCCGTTTGAAAGTACTCACTCCGTTGCGTAGCCACACGCAGGAGACGGTCGCGCTCATTCACGAGCACTTGCAGCCTCTGTACCATATCCGGATGAGTCTCATCCAGTATTTTTCGTCTTGCGTTCTCCACGTACTGCATCTGAATCTGCAGTCGACGCATTGCGCGCTCCTTGAGCTTCCTTGACGTCTCTGCTGGGCTCTCCTTGATACGTTTGGTGGTCACGTCAGCTACAGCAGTAGCTGTGTTGTCCGTCGTCGCCTTTCCATTGACGACGACGACCGGAGTATCTTTGAAGCCCACGGACGAAGTATACTTTACTGTATCCATGTTCATCGGCTTCGGAGCTGCATCGAGCGTGGGTTTCTTGGTCCCATGAGCTTCAGAAGATGGAGATTTGGGTGTAGCCATGTCTGATTGGCGCGGTTGGTCCGCCACGATTGTCGACATGTCGAGGAGCTTCTGACGGTGTTGAGAAGGGACTCAAGTGACTCGGAGGACGCTGCAAATGGCGACTGGCGATTGCTATTCCACAGTGGACGAAGGAGATTCCAGAAAACCAACACCGGAATGATCGGTGCAATGGGATCTCGTGCGTGGCAATGACTGCAGAGCTGCAATTGACACTAGGCAAGCAGTGGAGGTATGTGGTGTGTTCCGATTGATTGCGAGAGTGCGAGGGGCAATTCGAGCGCGTCGGGGGGCTCTGATGTGGTTCTTACTTATCGGCGCTGCTTTGCGAAAGTGAGAGCACGATTCCCGACTGTTTCACACTAAACCCGTTTGACTGGAGTTGAGTAAGTGGACGGGAGCGGACGATCGAGCGGATGAGCGGACCGATTATGTGGTATACACGCATATTTTGGTGAAATTGTGTAAAATACTATGCAATTGAATATGGAGACAAGTTTTCGCTTCCTGATTCAGGCAGCTAAAAGGATCTGTCCTGCGTCAGTATTTTCCTCTTTAAAAAATAAATAAACGTTTGCACTCTGTAGACATTGATGTCGGCTATCATACTCGAGGCGTTTCGAAGTGGTAGGATACCGCTCCAAATATTCGTTACTCCGCACATCATAATGGTCCCCAGGAACTTCCCTCGTTACAAACGTGCATCGGTATTGAAAGCTTAGATATTCTTGAAACGTGAATCGCAGAAAGTAACCTGTCTATTGTACGTAGTACAAAAGAGTATCCTGTCTATTGAACACTGCGATCACACGACTGCATCACCACTTACGTCATGTCCCTTCAAGACCAACAATTTGAACGACATGGGTGCACTGACTCGATAGTTGTACTAACTAAGCAAATGTCTTGACCAAAACACGACCAGCATTACCTCATAAATAAAGCAAAACCTATTTTCCTATCTGCCACTATGTGAACACGCACGCCTTCACGAGCTTTGCTTGGTGGTGCTTTTCCTTGGCGAGCTTCTCTGGCCCTGTCGTCATCGCCTCCCATTTTACACTGTGATCGACAGGATAGACGTTCACTCCGGGCATTTCCATTTCACAGGGGAGTAATTTCGCTTGGTAAATTCCTAGGAAGTCACGTAGGAAGTGGTGAGCTTGGCGCCGATAGTGACAGCAATGCGCGAGAATCGCACGGCGCCGCGCTTCAAAACTTCCGGCTTGTGCTTCTCGTACGCAGCAACTGCAGTCAAAAGTTTCTCGGATGCACCAAGACCAGTCATGTCGGGTAAAACGGACTTGAAACTCTCATCCATCTTGACGCCTTCCACTTGCATTGCGTCAGCTCCAACAATTGCTTCAGCCTCCTCTTGCGCTGCTAGTCCAGAAACCGTAGCAGAAACCGAGGTGGTCAGTCCGTTCAAGGCTGGTGTGCTAGTAGTGGAAGCGGCGAGCTCAGGCTTTAAAGTCGTAGCACTGTTCAGCGAAGTTGGCGCAGCGGTGGACTGTGAAAGCGTCGGCTGGGCTATTGTCGTAGTCATGTTCATACCCTGGGACTGTTCGTACTCTTCCGCCAACTTGCACTGCACCAACTGCTGAGATATCTTATTGATCATCTGCGCAAGGCGCTGCGCCTGGTGAGCCAGCTTCGCCTGGTGCGAAGGCGTTTTAGCGCGACTTTGCTGCAAGATGAGCTCCTGCTGCTGTTCGCGCAACTTAGCGTGCTGAGCAGTCAACTGCTGTTTCCGCGCGTCTGGAAGCTTAAAAGTGCGGTACTGCGCGGGCGTCAACGAAGCAATACCGTTTGTTGCACTGGTTTCTCCAGGCGACGACGAAGCTGACACGTCAATAGGAGTTTGTAGCGAAGCTCCCAGACTACTCGGCGATACACTTGTCCCATTGCCAGGAGTTGATGTAGCAAGACCATTGCTTGCTCCCAACATCGTGGCCGCTGTTACTGCACCCATAGCACCAGAAGCAGCGCCATTTTGTGTCTTCATGCGAAGCTGGGCCTGTTGCTGTGCCATGAGCTGTTGTCTCTGCTGTTGCTGCTGCTGCAAAAGAGCTTGCTGCTGAGCATGCTGAGCTTGGAGTTGCTTTTGTTTTAGCTGACGTTGCTGTTCCAGCATTTCCTGCTTCTTGGCAGCCGCTGCAGCTTCGAGTTGTAACTTCTTATTCTGCTCTTCCAGAAGCTTCCGTTGAGCCTCCGCCTTCTGCTGCTCTTGCATTTTCTTCTGTTGCTCCTGCAACTGAGCCAGACGCTGAGCTTCCTGAGCCTTCGTCGCTTCATCCTGTTGCGTCGGTGCAGCGCCATTTGTTCCAGCCGCAGCAGCAGCACGCGTTTTGTTTTTCAAACGCTCCAAGATCGGCAGTACCTGCTTGTGAATATGGGCTTCTACGCGATCCAAGTCGTTCTTATTGTTGCTTGTGACCTTCGACGGGTCCTGCTGAAGCAACGCTATGATGCGCTTTAAGTTCACGAGGAAAGTGTTAATGCGCTCTTGCTGCTGATTCGCTGGTTTCTGCTTCACCATGCGTTCGAACTCACGGTACACAATCACCAGGTCATCCCAGTACTTCTGCTTCATCTCCTTCAGTCTCTCCACGTACGTCTGGTTGGCATTTCCAGTAGAAGTTGCTGGAGCCGTTGAAGTTGGCGCTGGAACGGTTGAGGTGGGTGCAGCGCTCACTGGAGCACCGCTAGTCACCGGGTGCTTTAGCGCGCTGTCAGCGTGCAACTGAGTTGTGTTCTGAGCACGCTGCATCTCTCGCATGGCAGCCTGTTGGGTGTGCGCGGCCGCAAGCTGCTCGGGCTTCACCCCACGCTGAGCTGCTGCTAGTGGGGTCGCCTGAGTCGTAGGAATAGTAGGTGCTGTGGTCTGCACTGTCGTCGCGTTAGGAAGCGACATCGAGGCTGGCGTGACACCCGTTTGCGAAGCAGCCATCATGGTCGTAGAAGCGATGCCATTAGTGGTAGCTGCACCTGATGTCGCGGCTCCTTGACCTTGTTGTTGTTGTTGCTGGATCTGGTGCTGCTTCTGCATCAAATATTGTTGTTGTTTGCGCTGCAACTGCTGCTGCTTGCTCTTGTGCAGGTGCTGAAGTCGTGTGCGCGCAAGTTGATGTTGTTGCTGCAGCGTTTGCAACTGCTGGCGACGCAGCTCAGTAGCCACCGCTTGCTGTTGCTGCTGTTGCGCTAGCTGTTGCTGCTGGTTCATGTGTTGTTGGCGCAACTGCTGCGTTTCCTGGTTTTGTGTGTGAAGTAGCTGACGCTGTTGGGCTTGGAATTGCACCTGGATACGCTGCAGCCACTGCTGAGCCTGTTGCTGCGGTTGACTAGAGATACCAACCCCTGGTGTCGTGCCAGCCGCCGTCGGAGCGGTACTCACGGCGTTCAAACCTGTCGACGCTGCAGGATTTAAACCCACGGAGACGCCATTGGTCGCAGCCAGCGCTGCAGCGCCTTGTTGTTGGGCTTGGGCTTGGGCCTGTGCTTGAGCAGCCTGAGCTTGAGCTTGAGCCTGAGCTTGAGCTTGAGCTTGAGCTTGAGCTTGCTGCTGAAAGTTGTTCATCGCCTGACTCGCCGCCACGTTGTTTTGCTGGAACTGCTGGGCGTTCATGGTCGCACCCATGTTGGGCACGTTCATATTCAAGTTCATCCCGCCGTTCATGCCGTTGCCTGCGCTCATAGCGTTGGATGCCACCACGTTATTGGCATTGGCCATCATGTTGCCCGGCTGCGGTTGCTGCATGTCGCCGGCGCCTGGCTTCTTCTTAAGACTAACGATCTTCCGCTGCATCTTCATCAAGTACGAATCCTACAGACACACACGCAGTCTCAACAGTCAGCAACTTTACGGTACCATCCACAGTGCAAATCAACAGCCACTGACTCGGTCGGGGCTACTGGACCACAACATGAGCTCGAACTTGGCGGCTGATCCCCACACTTTCTGCTTGTCCACCTCGCCCGAGATACGCGCGAGTTCGTGATACCTACGACAACACGACACCGCTCGATGTCAGTCTCCGTCACATAACATCACTGTAGTACAAGACGCGTCTATCCCTCAAGAGAAGGGCGACAAGCGAGCCATTTCTTACTTAAGCCCACATTATCGATCCTCCTGATGGATGCATGTACTGACAATGCGAGACGGGGAGACGTACATTTCTGTGATCATCTTCTTCCGCACGTCCTCAGCGATTTCTTGACGCCATTGGCCCTCCATGGTGCTTCAGATCACCTACGCGGTAAATTTAGGCCTTTGCTTCGGCTTGGAGACGTTCGCGCTACGCCGCTAAAGTGGAAGTGAGCATCGAGGAGGAGAGAGCGCAAGGGATGCGCTTCCATTGGTCAAAATCCTATTGTTGGTATGATTTGATTGGTGTATTTAGGAAACGGATGGACGGAGCGGTTGTAGAGATGTTTGGCTTGGCGAAGATAATTGTAGTTTACTTTTGAAGCACATGTTTGTGAGTAAATGCTGTCCAGACGTGGTGTGGCTCCGACGACAACAATGCTACGCTCCCGACTTGCACCATCCACGAGCTCATGGCTGAAGTCATGCTATTACATGTATACATGTAACTGTAATGCATCATCGTTAGCCAGACAAGCTCCACTTACATCATTACAGTATTAATTCAGGTACTATTTGCTTGCATGGGCGATTGTAAGAGGCTCGTGCTGATGCAACATGAGAAGCTCTTGCAACATGACGAAGTTAGAGCTCATCTTATTATACCTCTTTAACTGAAATCCGAGCATGAAGCCGATAGAGGCCAGTGCAATGTCTCCGGTCACTTGGAGCTAGCAAGAGGCAAAGAGGGTCGAGTTCAGTTGTAAAGAAACAGATCTGCTCACAGCCAAGAGGATCCGTGCTAGCAACGCTGGCCGTTCTGATGGGCAAACATCTACAACACGAATATGAGAGGAGACTTCCATTGACGCTTGGTTGTCTGGACACTTAGCAACGGGTTCAGTGCTGTCTATTAGGTACATAATGACGATCTGCTTTTATTTGCCCACATCTTCTCGCAGACCTTCTCTCAGGATTTGCCTCACAGTATCTGAAGCTTCTGGAAGTTGCAAACTGCAACTTGCAGTCCGCATTATCAATACCGGTTCCAAGATACACACAAACACACAACGGCTGTACGAAATGTAGTGATGCTATTCAGACGCTAGTAAATATATCTGGTGACCATCTCTCTCGCCCCCGTTGCAGCTACTGCACGTCGACTGCAGACATGACTTGTAGGATATCAGCCCACGGCTGTGTGAAGAGCTCAACGTCGAATTTCTTCTCTGTGGTGCACGTTCCCGTGTTGCAGCGGCCCGGAATGGTCGCCTCGCAGCCGCGCACATGGTAGCGGAAGTGGATGCCGTTAACTATCTGCTGCTCGATAGCCGTCACCTCCGTGAAGCACAGCTGCGACTTAAGCGAAGAGCTCTTTTTCTGCAGTGCCTCGCTCAGCAGGTTCTCCGTGGCCAAGTTCCGAGTTGCAGGCATCCACTGGCCTACGAGGTGGTAAACCGCAGCCTCACCCACGCTCAGCAGCGAGGCCAGCAAGGCGAACATCAATGTGGATTGGCGCATATGGATGGTGGTGTTTTACCACGGGTATTATCACTTAAGGACGCCGGCGCTTGTTCTGGAATGAAAAGATGGAAAGGTAGATATATCCATGAGATACCGCTTGGCTCATACTAGTATTTGATATCTTCGCCCGAAGCGGCACAGCCCTGCTATATAATTTTATATCGCACCGGGATAGGTATTATTATAAGGCCGGCAACCAGTTTCGTGTTTCCAACCAGTTTCGTGTTGGCCAATTAAAATCATAGCAGCAAAAATGCTGCAATGTGATTGGTCATAACAACTATTTATTGACGGGGTAGCGAGTGCATGAACGCAAGCTTAAATGCGCTACGAAACTGGTTGCCTTACGTTTCGTTCACTGTGCATTTTGTATTTCTTAAACCCTCCCCGTATCTTCAGACCGGGTGTGTAGCATACAAGAAGCCTGAAATCCATGCAATTGAGAGCTGTCATTTGTTATCGACAGCTCACTGCCGCTGAAATGCAGTGGCAGATAATATAAATGGGTAATGTTCTCTTCAGACCGGGTGTGTAGCATACAAGAAGCCTGAAATCCATGCAATTGAGAGCTGCCATTTGTTATCGACAGCTCACTGCCGCTGAAATGCAGTGGCAGATAATATAAATGGGTAATGTTTCTTTTTACACAAAAATACTTTCTTACAACTTGGAAGAAACAAGTACATGTACCGGTACACGAAAAACGATCTACATGTAACGTTACATGTATTAATAACTAAGGTTTTTTATTTTAAAATAACAAAGTCGCGCGCTGCACGAAGAAGCTCTGAAATTAATAATAATAGAAGCTTTGACACGTGCACAAACTTCAGCTATGTAGAATATCACACATGCAATCCGATTGAACACAAAGTCTAGCAATGGACGTCAGGGTCTTCAAAGCCAAACATTAAAAATGCTGGCAGGAAATCCAACACCCCGACCTCACCCTCAAACCCCTGCCCTCGCGGCTTAACCCTATAGGGTTTACCAGGGCTTAAGCCCGCGTGCTCTGCACACGGACCTTAGACCACTGGCGTAGATTCGTGTTTGCCGAGCTCGCTTGTAATGCCTGGGAGCCCTGCCTTCCCCACCTTCGTACAACATGCATGGTTTCTATTGGTTCAGATATTCGCACTTAAAGAAGTGGGGTGACGACACAGGTAACATGCATGTAATTTATCAGTTTCTTCAGGTACTAATTCCTAAATCACCAACGGTAATTGCTACTGGCTAACAGGCCTCGCAAATGATACATTGCGGGTTACCCGGCCCGCCCAAAGGGCTCTCGATCCAGATTCGGGTACCCGCACCCGCCCGCCCATATATTTGAAAAAGTTAGGGTACCCGACCCGCCCGAAACATACACAAGTAGAATACTGTAAAGACTGCGTACATGTACAATGTACATGTACGCAAATCGCCAGTCTGTTCTGATTGGCCAAAATCATTCAGCGCTCCGTGCCCCCCCCGCATTCCGCACCCGCAGGCGAATGCTTGTGGTGCCTTGGCTTCGAGTATATTTATTCTTACTGTTCTTATCGTATTTGTCTATCTAGTGGATGGGGCGGCGTGCTGTACCAGCTACGTCGATCATCGCGCACGTGGCATGGGTAGCTCAGACACAGCTATTGAGACCTTTGACGGCTCTCTGACGCTTGCAAGCCTCGCTAACGAGGTTGGCGTGAAGCTGGCTATCCAGAACAAGCTCGAAACGGGATATCGAAGGAAGATACAACGCTGCAAGAGGAAATTGCTTGTCTGCAGGCCTACACGCTAAGAAGACCGCCCGACCAGGCACTGATTGCGTGCTGCCTGCAGACCCACACAACAGCACTACACACTTGTCTGCCGGTACTCACAGACAAGCAGCCGTGTAAGATTTATGTTAATTCACAAGGTGCACAATAACATTGTAGCAATAAGCCGTTGATGTTTCTTCGTTGTTCCATCATTTAGATCGTGAATTAGGAATGGCAACACAACACAAAATGAAGGAAGCCGTCACGCGGCAGCACGCCCATCCAAACACCGTGTTTCATTGTCTTTACAGGTACTACTGGCTCGGATACTCCCAGCTCGGGGGTACCGGTACAACAAAATGAACTGGATACGCGTCTACGAGGAGACGGAAACGTTTGAGCGTGCACAAGCAGCGCCTGCATGGAAGTTCAATGCTGCACACAGACAATGGTTGTGGGAAATCTTGCCAAAACGACCGCTGGCGTACTTATATGAAGATCAAGACGCGTTCAAAATGATCCATTCCGTCTCGTTCTCAAAGGCATCGGTGTGGTGAATTATTCACGAGTGTGAGTTAACTAGAAAGGTACTGGAGCGACGTGCGATACACATCAATG
>JAIKVB010000626.1:0-21795 GCA_024679045.1 Phytophthora brassicae
TTTTTTAAACGATTTTTGAATAGTTCAAAAAAACTAAGTTCATATTATGAACTTGATTTTCAACGATAAGTTTCATCCTGGTAGTGCTTCGGTAACGGAGTACGTACAGCCCAAAAGGGTTTAATTCGAGATCATGTGACATGCATTTTTGTCCTTACGAATTTCAAGTGTAAATTCTTATAAATTCGTATGTTCTTATAAATTATTCAAAATCAGCTACTGCTGGAAAGTATTACTTTTACCAGGAAAGGGTTGAGGTATATTTACAGAAGTGGTCAAGTGACACGTTTTGCGTTCACGCACTTCATGTTGTAGTGCTTCAGTAACGTTCATCGCGCTTTAAATATAAGACGATGGCGCTATACGGCCTAAATTTGCTATGGCGGCTATAAAATAACCGCGCCGGCTCACGGCGCCGCTATACCGCTTTATTAAACAAATAAGATTATTTACTTAAACGTAGCCCGCTACGGTGCCGCTACACGGCTTAAATTGTTACGGCAGCTATTGGTACCGCTAAAGAATGCTACGGCGGCTAAACTAATTATAGCATAGGTCGTTGAGCATGTCGTCCTTCGAATTAGGTCTCCGGCTTTCCCACAGCAACGACACGTCCAAGTAAAATATTCAGCACCACCACAGACTTTGCTGTAACTGCAAAAAGACAATAAAACCGATTAGGTTTTAAAAACAATGGAGAAATCATAGTAAATGCTATGATATACAGCACCAGCATACGCTTCTCGTTTAACTGCAGCAGGTTTAATATCACCACCACCATACACAAATCCGTTTTCTTCGAAGCTGCAGCAGCATGGTTTCCCTGAAAAGGGTAAATTGCTGCTGCAGTTGGAGAAAACAGGACTGAGGTGGGTTATGCTGGATCGCTTGAGGCTTTTCCAGACATTCCGCTGACGTTTCTTTGCTTTCTTCATTGTGAGGTTTTGTGACCGATTCTCTATCCGAAAACATCAATTAAAGGAAAACAGAAAAGTCCGTGAGATTTCTCGTTGTGAAAGGTATGATATCGCTTACCGATACATTTTCAGTTTCAGCCCATCCACTATAATGAATTTCCCCCAAATAGAGTACCCGTTTGCACTTTTCGTTAAACAATTCTTTTTATTTTGCACTAGAGCTTTTTTGCTCCCGTAATTTACGTAAAAACTGCGGGCTGAAACAGCTGTCCCCAAAGCCGCTTTCGTCAAAATGGTACGGTAAAACTCGAGCACGCTGACCCGTGTACTCTTATACACCTCTAATTATGAATATTATCATTTCAAGAGAAGTGCATACGATTCAATTCCGCACGCATGGCAGACGGCAGCGATCTCCAGGATCGACTCCGTGTGTTGGATGAGGCTACGCGGGGAAGGCAAGAGGCACCAGCTATATGATGCCGTACTGCACAACGTTGACGACACTATCTGCCAGTCTTTCAAATTCGTCTCCCGACATTTGAACGACTCTCAAGTGCAAGCAGGGGACTACATGCAAAATGGCGGTGGCGAGCCCAACGCATCGCGATCTTCAAACAGAGCTTGCAGTTGAACCTGCACAGCAGGATCGAGGGTCCATAGAAGTGCTACTGCAGAATCAAGTGCGGGGCTACAACTCAGGCATGAGCAGCTACAGCCTCAGCAAGAGCTCCAGCATGACCAGTTGCTGATACCTTTTTGACGCCGCGACTGTTATTTCTTGGGGGTGGACTTAGCTTCGTTGAGTTGATGTTTCGTTCAATCATCGCCTCCATTCGGGTCCAAATCTCATCCACACGAAGGCGTTTTCTCTTCACAGTGTTAGCGGTTGTGCTTCCTCCAAATGTTCTTCGTCCTCACGACTACAGCCACTAATGCCGCTGCTCTCAGTGTCTACTGGTTCGTCACTACTGAATTCACTGCCGAGGAAGTTTCATAGCCAGCGATGGCTTTCACCACGCTGAATTGCACTAACATCATCTTGAACGGCACTTCCTTCGTCATTATTTCCCGGCCGGGCTCGTGAGCGTTTGGTGCATCTGTTCCCACCCTGCGTTGCTTCGACCTTCACAACGAAATGTCATATTAAGCAAGGTAAAAAATAATTTACTCACCGCTGGGCTGCTTTGTGCATCGACTTCTTGCTAGCAGACGCAAGCCGTTCCTGCTTGCGGTTCTTTGCATCCTTGTCGGCCTGTTGATTATCTTAAAAATGCGTCTTTAATTGCAGGTATCCTTCGAGAAAATCACTTAATCCCGTGTGCTGCTCAGCAATGCCGCTCGAGCAGCGGCTCGCAGCAGATGATCGGTTGTGCTCCCGCACTAACGTACTTCAAAGAAGTAGCTAGCTACCATATTCCACAAGCTCGAAGAGAGAAAGAAGCTGTGACCGCTTGATTGAGCTCGTCTGAAACTGCTTGCAACTCATCCTTCCCCGTCCATGAGGTGCGGCGTACGTCTTACGGCGCGTGACAATCTGAATCAGCGCCACGATGTCGCGTCCTTGGAAGCGTGCACGCTTCTCTGGGTCAAACAGGCGAAACTGCACGTCCTCCTGTGTGGCATTCACCAGCACGTCCATATCTGCAGTTCCCACCATGTTTCCCTTGTGAACGGAGTTGCCTTAAAATGGTTTGACACCTGCGAAGTGATGATAATCGTACTTAATGCTCATACGTGGGCAAAAAAGTACTTTGGAAATTTACAATTTACGGTAAAACGCGTCATTTCGCTTTCAAGTATTGTAAATTACGTGAGCAAAAAAACTCTACTACCAGCACAATCCTTTCATTTTTCTTATTCATAATTTCGCAGTTTTTGCTCACAATTGAACTATTCAAAAATCGCTTAAAAAGCCATCCTCGCGAATCATATTTATTCTAAAACTCAACTGAGTGAGCCAAATACTATTCCGCGCATTAGCTCGCATAAAGCGTTACTATCCATCTCGAGTGAGGCGAGGCGTCGACAGACCATGTCCTGACTTGGCGAACTGGAAATCACTGCAAGCCATTCCTGATAGTATTTACTTCGAAGTATTATTCGCTATTCTTTAAATATACGTTAAAACAATGTGTCTTACATGAAATATCAGGTTTAACAAGTTTCAATATATAGAGTCCTGGAGGTCCCAGACCACTGGAGCTGGTGATCGTGGCCAGCCAAGTCAATCAATAACCGACTGCAAGAAGATGGCCGAGGTGACGATCAAGAAGGGCCTCCGCAACCCGCTAGACGAGGCCCAAGTGCGCCGCGCTGTGCTAGCGCTTGCTACTTTCGTGGCGAAGAAGGCCGAGGATCGGACCAAGGCGCCGCTGGTGGAAGACGCCGAGCTCGTGTCGTGTATCCTTACGCGCAAGCTCGTGCCAGGCAAGACGACGCTCAAGCCTGTCCCAATGTACGCCAGCGAGACCGGGCCACGTCACTGGCCGTGTGGCTGCGACAATGGCCCGGCCATATTGACCTCTTCCACCTCAATCTGACCTCTAGAACTATACGTTTTTGTCAATTTTGTGCAGTGACTTGCCCCATGCCATTTACGACGAGGCGGCCGAGATCTGCCTGTTCGTCAAGGACGAAGACAAGAAGCGCATTAAGGAGGCGCTGGCTGCTAACCCCGTGGCCGGTGTGACCAAGGTCATGACGGTCAAGAAGCTGCGTAAACACTTTTCGCGCTTCGAGGACAAACGTGCTTTGGCTGGAGCTTACGACATGTTCCTGGCCGACGACCGCGTACTGGCGTACCTCAAGGGCTCGCTTGGCACCAAGTTTTTCACCAAGAAGAAACAGCCATTGGCCGTGCGCGTGTCCCGCAATGATGTGAGCAACAGCTTGAGGTTGGCCACCCGCCGCACGGCCTTCCACGTGAGCGCCGGCGTGTGCCACAACGTGAAAGTGGCCCGACTGGACATGACGCCTGACCAGATCGTGGAGAATGTGATGGTGGCTATGAACCACTGCGCTAATCTCGTGCCCAAGGGCTGGAACGGCGTGCAGTCCATCAGTGTCAAGACGAACGACTCGGTTGCGCTGCCCATTTACAACGCACTGGCAACACTAGCCAAGCTGCCGGCCGTCGGCAAGACCAAGAACCTTAAGAAGCGCAAGCTCGAGGAGTTCATCGCCGAAGCTGAAGAGGAGGCCCCGAAGGCCAAGAAGCAGGACAAGAAGGTGACTAAAGTAGAGGTCACCAAGGCTAAGAAATCGCCTGTAAAGGTAGCCAAGGTGGTGACCAAGGTGGAGGTCTCTAAGACTAAAAAATCACCTGTGAAAGAGTCTCCCAAGCCGACCAAGAAGGTACAGAAGAAGGAAGCCGAGGTAAAGACTCCTGAGAAGGAGGTGGCCAACAGGGCATCACCACAGAGCAAGAAGGCAAAGAAAGTGGAGAAGACCCCAGAGACCACGACGCCGCCAGCCAAGAAGAAGGCCGGGGGTAAGAAGGTGACCAAGAAGTAAACTCCTGTTCCTCACACCCGCTTTTGGCCCGAGTAGATAGATGATTTACATACATACACGTACTGTTCTCACTTAAAACCTCGATGTCTGTTTAGGTCCAAGTGAAGTTGTACCAAGAGCTTATCTGATGCTAAAACCGCAATATCTTGCCACGCAGGACTCGAAACCCCCACAGCCTCTTGATCTCAACCGTTGCGACTGCTCATTCTGGAACAAGCTGAGCAAGAAGAAGGACCCAAGCGGCCATCATGGCCATGTTCAGTGCCCGAGGGCTTAACAACTTTATCAGCGAATTACGCGCCTGTACTTCACGGGAAGAGGAGCAGAAGCGCGTGGACAAGGAGTTGGGCAAGATCCGCCAAAAGTTCACGCAGACCGCGAGCAGCTCCGGCCTGGGCGGCGGCGGCCCAGCACTGCAGTCATACGACCGCAAGAAGTACGCGTGGAAGCTCATTTACATCTACATGTTGGGCTACGACGTGGACTTCGGCCACGTTCAGATCATCAGCCTCGTGTCCGGGACCAAGTACTCGGAGAAGTGTCTGGGCTATCTGGGCTGCTCCATCCTGCTCAAGGCCTCAGACGAGCTCATGACGCTCGTTATCAACTCAATCCGCAACGATCTCAAGTCACGCGAGGCCAGTTCACAATGTCTTGCTCTGTGTTGCGTGGCCAACTTGGGCGGAGCTGATCTGAGCGAGGCCATGGGGCCCGACGTGGCCGCTCTGCTCACCAGCTCGGCCAGTATCGCCCACGTCCGCAAGAAAGCGGCGCTGTGTGCGCGTCGTCTACTGCCGGACAACCCGGAGCTGCTACCCGTGGAGGACATGGAAAGCAGACTCAATGAACTAATGGGCGAGACCCACTTGGGCGTCGTCACGTCGGCTGCGAGTCTGCTGCAGACTTCTTTGTCGCTGCATCCGAAGAGCTGCTACCCGTGGAAGACATGGAAAGCAGACTCAATGAACTAATGGGCGAAACCCACTTGGGCGTCGTCACGTCGGCTGCGAGTCTGCTGCAGACTTCTTTGTCGCTGCATCCGACAGCATTCCGGTCTCTGTTGGAGCCCTGCATCCAGAGACTCAACGCTCTGGTCACGCACAAGAACTGTCCACGTGACTACATGTACTACAACACACCCTGTCCATGGTTGCAAGTGAAGTTGCTGCGGGTGCTACAGCAGTTCCATGCCAATGGAGCACTGGATGCTGACTCGGCAGACGGCAGACTGAACAACATGCTGAACGAAACGCTGCACCGTGTGCTAGCACGTACGCCGCCCGGCAAGAGCGCCAAGAACAACGCTGCCTATTCGGTCTTGATTGAGGCCGTGAACCTCGTCATTGCTCGTGGCAAACCCGGTGGTGACACTGAGAGCCCAGCGTACAAGCTACGAGAGCAGGCTGTGGCCTTGTTGGCGCGCTTCATCTCAGTCACTGAGCCCAACATTCGCTACGTTGGGCTGGACTCAATGTTCCGCATGGTGCGTCTGGACGGAGGAGATGCCTCGGGGGTGAAACAGCACCAGGAAACTGTGTTGTTCTCACTCAAAGATGCCGATCCGTCAGTGCGTCGCCGCGCGCTAGACTTGCTATTTGCCATGTGCGACTCGACCAACGCCCAAGAAATCGTCGGTGAGCTGGTGAACTACTTGGCCGTCGCCGAACGCTCGGTTAGCACCGTACCGACTTCGGGTCCTGTAAGCGGCATTCGGGAGGAGATTGTGCTTAAGGCGGCGATTCTGGCCGAAAAGTACGCACGCGACTTGCGCTGGTATGTGGACACGGTGCTCCAGCTCCTGACCATCGCTGGAAGTGAAGTCCCCGACGCCGTATGGCACCGTGTCGTGCAGATTATCACGAACCGCGAGGAGTTGCAACGGTACGCGGCTGAGCAAATGTTTAAGGCTATGGAGCCTCGGTACGTGGATGAGACCACGACCAAGTTCGGCGCTTACGTGCTGGGCGAGTTCGGCTACTTGCTATGTGACGATGCCGGTATGAGCGGTACGCGGCAGTTTGAAGTGCTTCACCAGCACTATGTCGACGCTAGCGTACCCACAAAAGGTGTCCTTTTAACTGCCTTTGTCAAGATGGACAACCTGTACGAAGAGCTTCGCACTACTGTCCATGGTGTCCTCGCGAAGGCTGCAAGCAACATGAACCTGGAGATTCAGCAGCGTGCGTGTGAGTACTTGGCCCTGCGTCAATTGTGCCAGAACTCTCCAAATGGTGAAGAAGTGCTGCGTGCAGTGCTGGAGCCCATGCCAGTATTCCCAGAGAACTCTCGCGAAGGCTGCAAGCAACATGAACCTGGAGATTCAGCAGCGTGCGTGTGAGTACTTGGCTCTGCGTCAATTGTGCCAGAGCTCTCCAAATGGTGAAGAAGTGCTGCGTGCAGTGCTGGAGCCCATGCCAGTATTCCCAGAGAACCGTGAGTCCGGTCTCATCGTTCGTCTTCGTAATCAGCAGAAAGCTGCAGCTGGTGAGGAAGGTGCTGGATTGCCTGAAGAGGGAGCGACCTCTCCTCGTGCCCAGGGGCGTGTTAGTGAATCACTGCCAGCAGCATCGGAAGCAGTCGACTTGCTGTCGTTAGACGAACCGGTTGCTCCTAAAACTTCGTCGGCTTTTGGCTTGGGAGCTGGCCAAGATGCTATTCGTGGCCCCAACCCAGCATCTACAGACTTGGGGGATATCTTCGGTGGTGGTCCTAAAACTTCGTCGGTTTTTGGCATGGGAGCTAGCCAAGATGCTATTCGTGGCCCCAACCCAGCATCTACAGACTTGGGGGATATCTTCGGTGGTGGAAGCTCGTACGGTGGTAAACCTATTGCTCTCGATGCGTCATTGACTCCACAGATTGCCGTGTGGACTAGAAACCTCCTGTTAAACCCTCAAGGTGTCTTAGTGGAGACGGACGTGCTGCAGATTGGAGCCAAGCACGAATACCGCGGTTCTCAGGGCCGCATCAACCTCTTCTTCGGTAACAAGACCACCGACACTCTTAACAACTTCTCGGTGCAGTTAGCAACATGTAATTTATTCCGTGTTCAAGCTGAAGAAGTTCCTTCGCAACTTGCAGGTAAACAACAAGGCAAACAGCAGATCATGATCGAAGCCATGGCTCCTTTTGCAGAACCTCCAGTGATGACAGTCAGCTTCTCGCGTAATGGGATGAGCTACGCTTATCGAGTGACTTTGCCGTGTCAAGCCACCAACTTCATGGAGCCTGTGGCCGTGAACGAGGAAGCGTTTCTGCAGCGCTGGAACGCTCTTGAGGGTCAAGACCGTGAGCAACAGGAGGTGGTGCCGACAACGGGCAAGTTGGATCTCACTCAGGCACGTGAATGGCTCCACAAGAACCTCAAGTTTGCAATGGTCGACGGTCTGGATTCACAGGCAAGCGGCAGTTTATCCGCAGCCGCCACCTACCGCACAGGAGCAGTGGCGTCTAATGGCGACAAGATTTCGATTGGATGCCTCGTGCGAATCGAAGCCAGCGACGGCAACGCGTACCGTGTCCGAGTTCGTGCAGTGCATCGCGACGTAAGTATTGCGACCAAGAACTGTCTGAAGATGCTGCTCCAAGGGTAGAGGAAACGACGTAGGAATCTCTATACGAAATGATTGATTAAACTCTATCCGTGTACCAAAACTTCTACCCGAAACCTGAAGTAGACTTTGATCCTGTTTTGCCCTGTTTGACTTGGTATTCCGACGTACCGAATCGTTTTGCAGTGCACTGAACGTGTCGACGACAACCAGCCGAAATCCGAGCAAAGGGATTCGGTGAGCACTTCAATCATCGATGCATTAGTTTAATGGTCTCGATGGAAAGGTGAAGAGCTCCAGCCGATTGCAGACATGGACCATAGAGAGGTTTGCTTGCAGAAATAACAGCAATAAGCGACAAGACAAGGATGGGAGGACTTTACCTACTCCGTTTTTATGATATTCTTGTTTGCATCTGGTATTAAATACAATATATTTTATGAGATCTCTACTTGTTCTGTCAATTTGTCATGGACCTCTGTATGAATTTGTGCTACTGTACAGTATTCTTGTCAAATTTGACAACAAGACACTTGTTTGGTCCAGCTGTTGACACACAGGACTCGAGTGTTGGACTGTATCGCGTGCATAAGAGCGTGGTACCGTCATGTTATCAGCCACCAGCCGGCATCCGCGCTCGCTCCGTGGCGCATGAAAAGAGCTCCAGTCTCCATTGCTCGAACTAAAGTGACTGAGAACTGGACATTGTCGCCATCGAATCGATATTGTATTAATATTGAAACCCCTGCGGCGTACAGGAACCTGTAACTACCACCATCACGTAGACGTACAGAGACTTTTCTGTCGATGAAACGCCCTCGAACGAGTCACGCGTCGCGTGTGTTCGTCATGTTCGCGTTGCTTGCAGTGGTGACGTTGCAGTTGACGACTGTGAGAGCACAGGCAGAGAACGTGACAGTCATGCCGGGGGATTCAGGAGCGACGAACGTAGCGACGGTGGAGCCGGCAGGACCCAATGCAAACACGGCAACGGAAGAGCCTACAGGAGGACCAAGTGAAAATAAGTCAACAGGAAACTCGACTGCGGCTCCTGTCGCGGCCTATCCAGTCCCGACGCTAATTCCTAAAGCGGTAGATGCCGCTGCTGCTACTGTCGCTCCAGTGAGGACTGAAGCTCCTACACTGGCTCCAAAAGCGCCGACACCAATTTCAACAGAGGCACCTCCAGCAGCTCCTCTGCCTACTGAAGCAGTTCTAGTGGCTACTGAAGCGCCTACAGCTCCTCCACCCGTTCCCGCAGCAACCGAGACACCTACGACACCTCCTGTGGCTACTGAAGCGTCTACAGCTCCTTCACCCGTTCCTGCCAAGGCACCGGCAGCACCTCCAGTGGTCCCAGTCGCTCCAGTGGTCCCAGTAGCTCCAGTGGTCCCAGTCGTTCCAGTGGTCCCAGTCGCTCCGGTGGTACCAGTGGCACCGACGCCAACTCCGATCCCAACTGAAGCACCGACGCCAACTCCGATCCAAACTGAAGCACCGACGCCACCTCCAATCCCAACAGAAGCACAGACGCCACCTCCAATCCCAACAGAAGCACCGACAGTAGCTCCATTGCCAACCGAAGCACCGACGCCAGCTCCATTGCCAACGGAAGTATCGACAGAAGCTCCATTGCCAACGGAAGTACCAACGGAAGCTCCTGGCGCAACCACACAACCTCCTGCTGCCATCGGTTCGCCACCGACTTCGACTTCGGTCCCAGTGGCCTCAGACTCCACGACAGGATCTTCCGACTCAACGTCAAAGGCTGCTCAGTCCTCAAACGACAACGGGGATAACACATGGACCTCCGGAGGGCTTCCTCTTTCTCCAATCAGACCTGACGATGGTGACACCAATACCGACGCCGAAACGGATGCGGAAACCAACGGCAACGACTCAAAATCGACGAACATTTCAACTTCTTCCGGGAATTCGAACTCTCTCGGTGGCTGGAAACTCGCGGTCGTCATTGTCGGTGCCGTGTGCGCTGTAGTCGCCTCCATTTTCTTAGTGCACATGCGTCACGTGCGAACTGCAGCCGCAAACAAACGCACTCGTGGTAGTACGCAGCAACGAGAATTGGACGCGTTCTTCCGACAGAACCGAGTGACAGTGCCACGGGAGACTGGCATCAATCTCGTCCCCGACCCGCTCACTCCACGCGACGAGATCGCCATGACCTTCCCGTCCAACAACCAGCAAGAGAGACCTCGTACCAAGACCGCAGATCTCATCGGAGGGTCCGCAGCACAGGCCTTCAACAGAACAACTCTGCCTGCAAGCTCGAGTGGAATCATCGACACACCAACGGAGAGTTACGATGGTGACAACTACGACTCGTTTACTGGTGCGCCTTCGATGGTATCGGTGGCTTCTTCAAGCACATACCGATCCAATTCCGTGTACTCAGACACAAGCTCCGTTTCGCTTGGGAGTATCGCTCCGTCCGTAAGGTCCAGTCAACTCTCGTTCACGCCGTCGGGTCTGTCTGTTGAGCAACCGATTCGTTCACGACTACAGACTGTAGCGTCACAAAGCAAGCGAGCTTCATCCGCAAAGTCGATCGGAGCTGGACGAGATACGGACCGCTCTGATCGCTCCAGTAGCGACTTCTCCGTCTTCAATGAGGACGATAGTTACCGCATCAGTACGCAGCTACCGGACGTATCGACTATCCCGTCCACGACCTCGGAGAAATCTGAGCCAACGAGCAAAGAGAGCGACCGGATGAGTGATCGTTTGAGTGACTTTAGCGTCGCTGAGAGTTATACGTCCGATCTGAGTACCCAGGAGCGGTTCGCTACGGAAATTAGTATCGACGACAACGAAAGTCTTACGGATACTAGTTATGATACTGGGAATAGCTTCTCGACTGACATCAGCTTCAGTACAGCCGATAGCTACGCGTCTCGCTCCTCTCACAGCACCAACAACAGCTTCATTTACCGTGATTCGAAAGATTCATCGGAGCTCAGTGAGGGTGAAATTTAGGTTTGCTATCGACATGTTTTGTCTTGTAAAATCTAAAAATAGAAATTGTCGTCCAAAACAAGAAATTTGTGTCTTTCTCCTTTCTCTTTCTCTTCTACTGCGTCGACTCCACTGTCGAGAGAGCTTCACGCACGCGGTCACGAGTCAGTAGTCCCTTAACGCCCAGGTCGCGCTCGTCCTTAATGCTCAGCAGGTAGTTGTCCAGGCCGCCGCACTTGTCCACACAGCGCAGCGTGTGAGTCGTCACGTTAAGTCCGACTTTCTCGTCCAAAGCCTCCGAGTACAGCGCCTTCCATTGGTGGTTCACCTTCCACGCGCGGCGCGTACGGCGCTTAGAAAACGACACGTTGTTTCCGAAAGCCTTGTCGCGACCGGCGAAGAGCCCACGCTGGGCGCGTCCCGACACGTGCTGGCGACGGACCGCACGCGTGAAAGCCTCGAGGAAATGCATCGACGTAGACGCCATCGTTTGGAGACAAATGAGTGTGTGGAGAGGAGAGTCACAAATACAGTATTTGTGAGCCATCGTACAAATTTGGGTACTTCACAATAAATACGTCGTACTCACTGACAACACATTCGTGCAACATTTCCTAAATTCCGGAACTTTTCAAAATTGAAAAGCGTTCAAGAACCGATAAAATAAAGTAGACCCAGGAACCTGTTATGTATTACACTTCGCGACAAAAGCTATGGGACACCTACATAGCTCGGCTTCTAGAAAGAGTTAGGAGTGGACACTTGGACGATGATATATCCACCGGACACGATGCACTCACTATGTCAATTCTTAGAAACCGTATGTAGGATTTTACAGTGCGTCTATAGGTTTGCATACAACATACGGGATTTCACACCGCGACAAAACTTTGGGCCAACAATGACTTGATTTCACTATTGTCTACAATGAAGGTCCTTATCCTCCCTTCCCTAACCTTGCCTCATTGTCCTATTTTTACTATGGGACGGACCACGAGTCACCGACGAAGAACGCGGCCGCATAAAGGGCCTCCGTGAGCTGGCTTAAGCGTTCGAGAAATTTCGCGGCGTGTAAACCGGTCTCCGAATGACGTCAGCTACACACTGAAGAGCAAAGGCGTGCCCGATAAGAAAGGGGGTCCCCGAAAAAGCTTACGGATCGACAAGTGCGCCAAGTCGTCCGCCGCCGCCACAGGGGATCTCTCCGCGGCCGAGTTGAAGTCCACGTGCGAATTAGGGTGCTCGGTGCGTACGGTCCAAAGACTTCTGTCTAATGTGGACTATCTAGTCTTCTCTAAAATGGACCGTACGCTACCGCTGACTAAAGAGCACCAAGAAGCCCGCCTGGAGTTTGTAGAGAGGATCTCGACGGCTGCGCAGAAAGAAGTGGTGTGGCCCATGATCATCTTTTCAGATGAAAAAAAGTTTAATTTGGACGGTCGGGATGGCTACAAGTTCTACTGAGGGGGCCCGCTCGCTACATGAACCGTCAGAATGGGGGAGGGTTACTGATGGTGTGGGGGGGGTCTTTGGGACCAAGGGTAAGTGGTACAGTATTCCGGCCACTATATCCACACGGTCTCGGAGCATATGCTCCCATTCGCCCACAAGAACTACGGCATCGACTTCGTCTTCATGCAGGACAACGCATCGATTCACGCTTCGAACGAGACGAAGACGTTCTTTAAGAGATTGACGTGAACCTCCTGAACTGACCGGCTCGCTCCCCCGATCTTAACCCGAGCGAAAATGTATAGGCCATTCTGGCTAGGAAGTGTACAGTCATGGCAAGCAGTAACATACAGTGGCCCAGCTGACAGCTGCTGTTATTGAGGCGTGGAATTCTTTCACAATGAAGGAGCTGCATGATCTTATGGACACGATGCCGACCGTTGCTTTGAAGTGGCTCGCTAGAACGGTACGACCCACTATAAGGGACAGGTCGCTCAGGAGTGAGCGTAAAATAGGTCACATGCGGTCTGCACGACGGGAGGAGCGTACACCACCTCAGCTTCCCGAAACATGACCAAGCCTGTAGCACTAGGCCACGGCCCGGGCCTACCACAACCGGGGGAAGGGAACTGTGATGAGGTGCCAGACACTCAGGTGGCGGAGATAGGGATGACGCGGTTGGCAGACGATGAGGAACTAGTCGTACGATCGTCTAATAACGATAAAGCTGTTGCAGAGGACCCATCATCGAACATCAAGGAAGATGCCAAGAGCGTCTTTAAGGCAAGTGGCGGATAGCAACGCAGGAAGGGCGCAGGGGGAGGGCGGTCTAATAGGGCCACCAGCGACCTGGAGCGAACCGCTGCAGATGCAACAACCAACGCATAGCATCATCACGGAGGCCATGTCGAGGAAATTGCACATGTTCGCCGGTGTCTGGAACCCGGTCCAGGTGAAACAACTACTGAACACCCTCATGCACAACTGGACCAACGATCGGGACAGTCTACAGTCTCCCACGGAACTCAAAATGCGAGCTCATGCACTAGCCCCCGCCCGCGCTCTTTGTGATGCGAACATTAGAGGGTGGACGGAATTGGAAAACTCCATCATGGTGGCATACGTCAGCGGACAATTGGAGCTTCCTCACCCGCCCAACTTTATCAAAGAAATTCTCATTGGAGAGCACAGAGCGATGCTGGAAGATATGCACGAAGCATTCTTTAATGCAGTGCTTACGGCAAGAGTTCCAGCGACGGTGCGCATATCGAAGTACACGGCGCACGCAACGATCTTCAAGGAATTATTCCAAACCAACACGGATAAGAATACTGGACAAGAAATGATGAGAGCTTTTCAACGGGATGCCAAACGTATAAATTTTGATGGGGTACAGACGCTCAGTGTCGTATTTTACCGAAAATCGGCGAAAGGAACAATGGGCGAAGAAGGCACTTCGGCTACAGAAAGCAATACTAGTTCTACAGGATACAACACGCAGGCCGGACCAAAATCAACAACGGGATCTTCACTGCTGCACAATTGGAGCTGCAGTACGCTATCCGTGTGTACGGAGGGGAAAGGCTAGGTCTCTCCAATCTTGACCGAGCTTTCAGAGAACTGGCTGGTGCACCAGTGTTGGATATCGAATACGCCCGTGCCACTAAGACGGACATCTATGACAACAGGTACATTACGATAAGATTCGCCCAGCAGCAGTGCCCAGCCACTCTGATTGGTGTAAGTCGAATTTTGATACGGGAAGAGGATATAATCCTACACCATTATCAACAACATCTCCGGAGACCATATGCGCGGTGTTATAACCAGTGGCATGGGAGTGCAAAATGCACGCTGGCAATGGGCAAATTAGAGGGCGCGAGGAACAAGTTCACTCGACAGGTGATCGGACAAGCAGAGCAGATTAAACCAACCTCTCGCTCCTTCTAGGAGGTCGCATCTGTGGAGCAATTGGTGGAACGAATGTCGACCAACCAGCCGACGACTGATAACACGCTGCAACTGCACACTGTTCTACCACCACTGGCGGAAGAATGGGGGTCACGGGGAGTGGAACAAGCTAGTGCGACGCGGAACCCACTGGACGAGTCGAGCATGGGGCGAAACAGCGCAACTTTAATGGACGACCCAAAGACTGTCGGAGACGAAGGAGAGTAAACGTGCCAAACAGGCCATGCGAACGGTGGGGAGGACGGTGAACGACGACGAAGGGGACCAGCTCACGGAGCTGGACGACACATCTGAGCGGGCTACTGGTAGTGGAACGGCTGGGTCACGAGCCACACCGGCTGGTGGCACTTCGAGATCTCAAGGAGAACTGAAGTCAGGGCCCAAGTCCAAGCCGGACCGTAGGCCGAGCCCAAACCGGGAAAGTCCAAGGCGAAATCAGTCAAGAGGTACGAACAATTTCAGCGTGCTGAATCCGTCGGCCGTTACGAGGAGTTAGCCGTATCAGATAGCGACGACAGTGACGCGCAGGAAATGGATGTTGATAATGAGATGGGTACAACAGCTGCAGGAGGAGCAAGCGTGACCGACCTGGAGGCCACGATCCGTCCGGGAGGCCCGATCAACAGAGACTCAATGGCGGCACCATCAGAACAGGAGCTGACATGTCATTCTGGCGAGGAGATGAAAGAATCGACACCAGTCCGAATTCTGGATCAAGAGAGGGACACGACCGCAGACGTGCCTTTAACCCTGGCATCCAGACCAGGGCACCCAAAGCAGTTGCAGTAGGGCGAAAAAAACTTGCAAAAAAGGACGGCACCGCATATGTCAAAAGTTAAGCCAGGACACAAGAAAAAATCACTATGCGGGCGGCCAAGCGGCCCACGCCACACTCCAGGACAGAGGAGGGTGTCAGCGAGGGGTTCAAGAGCATGCAGAGCAAGATGGCATGTTCATGGAGCCGAAGAACGACTCCCCAGTGGAATCCGAGACTTTCCCTGCAGTAGAGAGCAACGACGCCGCAACACAGCGTGCAACACTGGAAGCATTGGCTGACTGTACACCGGACTCGCAAGACGAGGTCATCATTGGCATCACTCAGCCGGTACGGCCCCGGGAGATGCGGATTTGCCCATTTAACTTGGACAATGGATCTACAGCTTCAATGGCCGAGTCGTAGATGTGGTGGCGAACGGACAGTGCCTGTTTCTCGCAGTCCACGCGACCATGATGAATGTAGAAGGACCGGCCATGAAAAACACTCAGGAGGTGGTCACTAATGCGACTGACCTTAATTGGTATATTTACTCACTCATGATGAAAAACTTGAGGGGGGATGTCGAGGCGAAACTGATGGACCCCATCCACGAGTGCGAAACATTGTACCCGGGGCGTCCGAAATACATGTCGGTTGCAAGCGCGACGGCTGCTCTCTTTGTACATTATGTCAACGCACGAGCTAGGTCGGTAGGAAAGACGGTCCCAGCAGCTTTCTGGGCAGGTCCGCATGAGCTTAGGGCGATTGCACGGTACACACGGGAACCAACAATTGTCTTCAACGTTAACAACCATCAGGATGCGAACGTGCAACGATACGGGTTTGCGCATCACCAACTTCAGGATGGATCGGACCACGAGAGCGGCATAGTAACCACGATGACCGACCGAGAAGCGACTGAGTACATACGGGCGTGCTGGGGGTTACATGTCTTACCCACCTTTTTAGTATTGCGACACCATGAACGACATTTCGCTGGCGTAAATCATGATGATTTATTTCTAAAATGGAGAGCAGAAGGCGACCCCGACTTCGCTGACAGTGCCATCTCGGAGGAATACGCATGGCGAGCGGAAGTCAAATCCTTGTCGGATTATGAGAAGACTGTTGACTTGGCAACATTTAACCAATTAGCGGACATTGACGCGGTGAACAAATTGTTAACTAAACGGATCACTATGCGTCTTCGACTGGACCTCGTGCACGCCCGAATGGTCTGCCTATACTAGACCACACTGGCATCGAGGTAGACTGGGATGAGGCATTGGCCACAGAGGAACAGCTCATTCATAAAGGATACGGGATAGACGGTTATGTATCGTCACATCAAGAGGGAGCAGCTGCGGATGGAAATGGAATGCCAACGAGATACTATCGTCCGGCGACGGGAGCGGTTGTTATGACGTCGTACTTCAGAATTTTGAGGGACTTGCCTGATGCCCCGATTGATCTCCGCTAGCTCACCTCATACAAGCTGCAAATCAAGAAGCATACATCAAATGGAAGGCGTTATATCGCGCGAAATTGGGTATACCGGACGCCAAAAGATGCGGAGTCAAGATAGCTGACATTAGACCGTGGTTATGTCAGAATACCGGGACCTGCGGCATTTGTTTGCGTTTCTTCCGTACCCCGAGTACGAGGCCAAGCAATGGCCAATCGCAGCACTGGAACAGTGGGGCGCAGTGGAAGTGCACAAAGAGCAAATAGGGGCGCTTCAGCGGATCAAACAAATGGCTGCCACGTCCCGGAGATGCGCAAGTTTTGCCAGGAATGGCTACTCGCCTGTCAATACAGGACCATACATCCCATCTCACCGCAGGCGTTGGCCCGATCTCCGGAGAGATGGCAGCGGCTGCGTCTCCGAGTACCGACTGAATTTTGCCGACAATAGCATCCCGACGTGACTGAACAGACCTGGCTCATTCTACATGTGTTGCCGTATATCGGTGGCGAATGGGGCAACACCATCATGGGGCGGATACCCAACGGAGCGAGAAGCGTGTGGTATGAGGGGTTCCCGTTTTACGCACTCTCTGCAGAGACGCGATAGAGCATAATGATTGGAGCGCGGCGACTCTTGAGCCCACGGGGCTGACATTGGGTGACCAGGGGGAGGCAGACTCCCCAGAGGCTTACTCCGTGAGCCGTCATTAAGGGCACCTCGGTGCGGAACGGATCCGATCCAAAAGGGCAAGGGGATCGGATTCGACATTTGTCCAGGGGACGGCTATTGCCAGCGACCATCGCCACCGAGTCTGACGGGCGGCATGGGGGCTAGAGGTTGGAAAATGATACCGTGGGAGAGGACGAAACAACACGGCAGATCAGTACAGCAGCGTCAGGTACGCCCCCCCACCCCCCCGCTACAGAGTTCCATTGCAGATCACTATGAACCAGTGGCGCAGGCCAACCAGGCCAGTGGGTTACAACGGCGGTTTGACATTCACAAAAAGGAACGGACGAGGGTTCGAAAAAGATGGCAACGGCGGCAGACAGCGAGCCTGCAAGACCACCAGCTACATGAAGGAGAACAGACTTTTGGGTCTGTCTCCCAAAATGTCAACGGACTGGGGGTATCAGCGGCCGACCGAGATCAGTGGTTCCGAGCGACGGGGGAACACGACGCGCATGGGCATACTGATGTTATGGCAATGCAAGAGACGCATGTGCACCAGGCGGACATTCGTACGCGTAAGAACCAATACGCAACGAGGTGGGCGTTCAGGACGGGTCCGCAGCAACCAGAGCTATCCTTCTGGCCTCCCGCGGACAACGGCAAAGGTGGAGTGGCACTATTACCAGACCCATATGGATATTTCACAAAAATGCCACTCCGTATCTAGAGTACAGATGGAGTGCCCGATTCATCGCAGTTCGCGGGTTGCTCGACGGATCAGACGCGGTTGTGTGCAACGTGTACGCGCCGCATCTTACAGGTCCTCGGGAGGCTTTTTTCGACGATTTGGAGACTCTGACGTTTCCCAATAATGCGCTGCTGCTGATTGGAGGTGATTTTAATTGCACCCTAGATGATGATGCGGACCGGGCATACACGAGCGGATCCGGGGGACATGATTCGCCATCACTAAGACGACGATTAGCGCAGTGGAACCTGATAGATCCGGTGGCAGCGGCGAAACCTCGCTATTGGCGCCAGGACGATTTACACAAACACAGGGCAGCCACTCACACTTACCATTACTCCGTCGCGACCACCTCGGGACAAAGTTACACGTTAGGTCGCCAGACGATCCCATACGGGTGCAACGCCCGGTGACGATTTACCCACCACCATCCTATGCGGACACGGCAGTTCACGAGATGACGCAACTACTATTAAAGCAGTACACGGCCCAGCTCCTAGCCTCAACATGGTGGCATGCTACCCCGCCGTCCAGTGGGATGCACTGAAGGCTGAAGTAGCGAAACGAACTCGTGGCTGTATCCGGGAGCGCGAGAAAACGCAGCGGAATTCTATCAGGCAAAAACTCGCCATACTTGCTCGGCAACAGGCAGCTCTGATAGCCGAGGAGACAGGCACATCACCCACGGTGGCGTCTGTTACAGCTGGACTCGATATATTATTATTACAAGATTTCGAGGGACCATCCCGGGCGGCGAGACCCCGGAGAGCCATATCTGAATGCAAAAAACGAGGGCCTCCTGGAAGCAGACATAGCTCTTGAAGGATAACACACATTGGTCGGGCAAAACGGCCAAATCTCTGTTCAAAAAGATTTCTTCCAAATACGGTGACAACGTCATTCACCGCCTAAACTCCGTGGAGGGTGTGTGACGGGGTCACCCACCTTAGCTTAAAGGAAGCGTAGCTAAACCTTGACAGACGCCCTGCGACTCTGTCCGTAGATAGCCGAAGAAAGCTCTTGATTTCTTATAGCTAATTAGGAAGCCCTCCTAATTAACTTGCTTACTTGTAGGTTAGATTTAAAAACAAAGTATATTTTTTTAGTTAAAGAAGTTGAAGTACTGTAATCTGTTTTATATAACGCACACTTTTATAATCACCGATCGACAATGAGTGGAGTTGAGGTCTTGTGCTTGTCATAAGTTCGAACCGGACTTAAGGGGATAGAAGCTTAAACCAATAATTACAGGCGATATCCATAAGGTGAGGTTTTAACCGATCCGGGTCAAACACCTCAATGTATGTACACACACATCAGATTGGTCACAATTCACCCGTCTGGGCCAGGTCCCGTTACACCCTCACATATCCAAACTGGAAGCACCGTTAACGGAAACTTCTCGAAGAGGGGAATTCAGCGTAACACGCGCACGCAGTGCCGCATTCAGAGGTCCAACCTCATTTCCAAATTCGCCGCCTCGAACCGAAGACGTCTTCCAGACATGTCTCCTGCCAAGAAGCCCGCTAGCCCCAAGAACACGCCCGAAGGCGAGACGCCCGCCAAAGATGTCAGCCCAAAGGGTTCTCCCAAGAAGACCCCGAAGACCGGCAAATCAACTACCAGCCCAGAGGGCGTCGACAAGGACGCCCCGAAGAAACCGCAACCAGATCCTAGCTCTAAGAGCCCCAGTGGGGATCAGAAGGAGCCTGCGAAGGTCGCACGCGCCCACAAGAGTCCTGCGAAGTCTGCCTCCGCAGACCGGAGGAACCCATCGCCAAGAAGACCCGCAGCGGGAAAATCCAAGACCAAGACAAAGCCTTGAAGGCAAAGGACTTCAAGCCCAAGTCTTATGAGGCTGCCAATGTCTACAAACATAGCGACTTCGAGTTCCGGGATCCGGATAAGTCGGACAGCGACACCGGGGAGCCTACCAGCTTCGGCAAGCAGACGATCTGCGCTCCCGAAGAAGAAGAAGCTGAACTTCTTGAAGAAAAGCCTGCGGCTAAACCTGTCCCAACGAAGAAGGTCGAGACGAATCGAAGCGAGGAGAAGGACGACGTCACCCCGTTGCCCGAAGGGTCTTCCAAGAATCCTGCCAACGAATCCGTGCGGGAGGCGTTAAAGCGCATTCGAAATCCAAAGGATAGCGAGACCAACGATGTTGAAGAAGTCGACTACGAGGAGTATGAAGACGAGAGAGAGTCCGGAACGGCATCTCCGCAGCTCACTGAGCAGCAGCGAACCCTGCATCCGGGCAGCCCTGCCACACCTCGCAGTGAAGCTGCTGTCGCGAAGGCCAAGAGCAAGGAAGATGCCACGCGGGAGTCCCTCATCCACGGGAAGGACCCTGCACCCGCCGAACCGGCCACTCCTGCACCCATGACTATGATAGTCACCAACGCGGGTGAGGAGAAGGGTGTTGACCTGAGTCAACTCCACCCGGAAAGCCGACGGCAGGTGACCGAGCAACCTGACACCCCACGAGCTTCCGTGGAACGGTATCGCAGTCGCAAACGAGAACCCGAGTCCACGGCTCCACGCACGCGGGATCAGCTCTTAGCTTGCAAGGTTTGGACTCTGAGAGACCACGCTTCTTACTTGACGGTCAGTCGCCAACATGGCAGACCCACTCCGAGTTGTGAAGAGCGCCCCATAGCCTTCGACGAGAAAACTCCGGCACTTCGTGAGACCCTCGACAAGCAGTTTCATGACTGGCTCTACCGCCTGGGGTATCCCCTTCCTGAGTTCTTCAATTTGTCGCATCGACTGGACTGGCTGGCCCTGAGACGACTTCGCTTTCGTGCGGCGAAGCTGATGGCTGATGGCAAGTGGTATCAGCTTATGGACCCGAGGTTTCAACCCACCCCACGTGTGATCCTCGACGAGGTAATTGCAAAGGTGCATAAATCCAGACAGTCCCAGCCCATAGAACCCCAAAGCGTTCTTGGGCCGGTTAGCGCCGACCGGCTTCGGGGGAACGCTTATAAGCGACCAAGAGATCAGCGCAGTCCTCCAAGAGGAGGGTATCTGGCCCCCACTTTTTCTCGGAGGCCGGATAGCCGCGCCACTTCACCAGATACTGGACGACGCCCGCGCGCTTACGGTGATCCACCAACGCCTCCACGTGGAAATGCGGCTCGACGTCACTACCCCTTCGAGGTGGAGGAGGACGGATAAGTCAATGGTCGAACGACGCGCTACCCATGGTCTTCGAAGACGGAGCCCGATCGTCTGTCGGATGCGGTGGCGACTTGCCCGAAGTTGCACGACGAACAGAGTACGTCGCTGGTCGTGATGCGATGACGCCAATAGGAGGAGGAACGACGCTCGAAGGAGACGGAGCGCTTGGCGCGGAAGGCGAGCGACGGAGTGAGCGAGCTACGCCGGAGCTCAGCTCAGGGCCTGACGGAGGCCGAACACACTCTGTGAACGAAGTCTACCGCGAGATGGGTTCGTACCATCAGAACTGGGAGCAGACGTTCCAGCGACATTCGCAGTGGATCCGAGTCATGTACGACCGAGTGGAGAGCTTGGAGCGACAAGTTGCCTCGCAGCCCTCAAGAGGGGCCGGCTCGGCCTGCTGCGTCGGCTGTGGCGCTGCCAAACGAGGAAATGATGGCTCGTTTGTTGGTGAACGCCATGCGTCAGATGACTGATACTCCTGCGGCGCCCAAGGGAGACCCCCCTCATGGTACGCTTTAAGCATGCCAACGAAGAAGGTGGGATGGGTTGCCATAGCCGACGGCAAGTCCAGAGTGTAGGCATTG
>JAIKVB010000627.1:0-21778 GCA_024679045.1 Phytophthora brassicae
TAAGTTTGCCAAGTGAAATGGTCTCAGCAGTTTCTTAGGACAACTATTTTTACGGTCGTAATCCAAGCTCAGCAATACGATCAACAGTTTAAACTTTCGCTGCCCGTAATGGCCACCCCAATTGGAGCTGCAGGCCAAGAAGTTGAAGATCGAAGCGCGAATATGCAGCTTCCCAATGGCAACTACCGCCTAAACCGCGAAAATGACCCTCTTTTGAGCAAGCACACTCCTTCTCAGCGCCAATTCCGGCCTGGACAACCAGTTCGTCCTCAAAGTAGTCGAAGAGCAATGGGAAAACAATCGGATTCTCTGTCATCTCCACGTCAAAAGGTGGCTAATTCACTCGCTACTGGTCAACCGACAATAACTGCGACGTCTCCAGTACATTGCAAAGCTGCGAACTCCACACGACTTGCAATTCCGAATAAAGACGATAAATTGTTAAGAGGAGAACAGCAACGTCCTTCAAGTTCTCCTGTGGTACAAGAACACAAAATACTTTCGCCAAGCACTCAAAATATTGAGCCGCAGTTCCTTTTTCCTATTAACCCCCGCGCTCGAGAACATATTGAAATTAAAGCGTGTCTTCTGGCCCATATACATCATTTAGACGTCACTGAGCTTCAACGAATCCGAGGCAACAACCAGTTGGCCTTGAATCGATATAAAATGCAACGCATCATTTCGCGCGGCGGGGCCTTCAGTGTTGACTGTAACTCACACGAAGAGGTTAAACAGAAGACGAACTTCTTGCTGCGGCATTTTTTCACACTACAAGATGTGTAAGTGCTACTTTGGTTGCGTTTCTTCAGCTAATACAGTAGAAAGTAACATCTCTTGCTGATATTTTGTTCCAGCTCCCCATCACCACAAGACCAACTTCTGTACGATATGGTGGACGATTGGGCTTGTGGAGATCACGCAACGTCCGATGAGATCTCCCGGCTTTGGAAATCTATCAACAATCATATCGAGCAGTCATGTACGAGCATAAACTTAGTTTCCATCGTCTTCAGGTTGTTTTTCTTCTCTAACAACTCGATTTTAGATGTTCTGCGTCGTAAATTAGTGCCAAAATCCGACCCCAATGAGTTGTCCGTGATAATTGCGATGGATTGTTTGAAGAAACTTCCGCAGCGACTTCCAGAGTATCAACGCGTGCTGGATGTCATTATCAGAGTGATCGAGGCAGGACTGTATTTAAATACTGCTATTGGGTCGGATCCGAGTCGAGATAGTGATGAACTGCCGCTTACAAAGCAAACTCCTTACTTTGAGGCATACAAATCGTTGCACAATGTGTCGAGTACCGGATCAACACTTCAGCCATCATGTACACGCCGCGATTCACTGAAAGAATATCCCTGGCAAGAGAAGAGCGACGACATGCCATTCCGACAGCGAGTTGAGGTCCTCTTCGATCAATTAGAGAGCGACATCGACAAGAAAGAACTGTTTGCGGTGTTGCTTCGCGGTAACTTGGCAATTCTGGTAGATTTGGCTTGCGAGGAGACATTTAAGCATGATCTTGGATCAGAAGATGCTGAGCATGTACTTGTAGATAAATTCTTTTCGTTGCTGATGAAGCACCTGAAGTCTGGACACACTACCAAACTGCTGAAAGAAGTATCTTTGGCCCATCCGAGCGAGCTGCAAAAATTTGCACTGGAACATACCGACAGTTTGCTCGGAGAGACTCCATTACCAGCAAATGTCAGTGATGAGGCAACGTGTCCACTTCTATTTCAGCGACTCGTTGATCACCACCCCCAAGCGTTTGCTGCCATTTTGTGGCGATCACCGTATTTAACAGCTCACATTTTTCAGGTGAATCTCTTCTTGTACTCCAAAAATCTCTTGGCGAAAGGTTCTTGTAACTGATTTTTCGTTTTCTGCACTCTTAGGGTTCTGAAAATCTTGTAGCACGCGTTCTGGAGCAGAATGTTTATCGCATCTCGCAAGTTCTTACGCAGCGAGGCGAAGTGCTGCTACCTCTTTTGGGCCATACTTTCAAAGAAACCACGGTACGTTTTCACTGGTGTCACGTACACTCTACATGTACATGTAGTGTTCATCCAGCACTAAACAGCTAACATCGTACATGTCCAGTCTGTCCTGGAAGAATTTTTGGTCAACCATCCTCGCGGCTTAGCTGACCTACCTAATGAATCGCACGGCCGCCATCGCGGCAGTCGTAAAGGCAAAGCCCTACATTCTTTCAGGTTCGCAGCATTGATTTCAGCTATTTGTTTTCCGATAAGACCCAGCTAAAAGGTAAATGATTTCGTAGATGTCCTCCGAGCTTGCCATCACACATTGACGAGGGTTCTCGCTTCAACACCGGAGATCGTAATAAGTGTGATCAAGACGAATCCTCAAGCTCTGCCTCAAATAGTCCGAGAAGACAGTAATATTCTGGCTTCGGTGTTTGCAACTGTGCCTCAATGTCTTGGAAATACGCTAGAGAAACATCCGGAATTTCTCGTTGATGTTGCGCATCGCAAACCCGCTCTAGTTTCCAAATTATTTGCTGAACATCCAGACTTGCTGCTTGTAAGTATTCTTCGCTTGGTTGTTTTAATTATTTTACTGATCATTGAAATTAAATCCTGTTGTAGGAACCTCTTGAGGCCAATCCAGCACTTTTCACGACTTTCCTCTTGTACCACCGCAATGTGTTACCAGATTTCTCCGATCCAGATTTCGACCCCACCGCTTTCAAGCTGAAAACCAAGAAAATGGTCGAGACTGGTGTTCAAACAAGTAATTTGCTGAATCAGGGACGAAGAAAGCCGAGAGCACGTGAAAAACTGCGTAGAGAGTGTGAAGAGATACTCGAACCGCTACGAGCTGTAGCAGACACAAAAAGTTCTCATTCAGCCACGAAAACTTGTGAATTGGGGGAGTCAGAGAAGTCCGAAGAAGAACTTCATACAGATGAAGCGCGTTCGAGGTCGTATATAGTGAACGAAATTGCTCGGCTGTACGTGGCAAAGATGGCAGCGGATGAACACGATGATTCAATAGACCGCAAGCGCCAGTCGCTGGCAGATTTCATCATGGAACTTTACGTTGTCGAGCTGGGCTTGAAACGTTTGGCAAGGAATAAACTTGTGGATCTGCTGATAGCTGCAAAACAAGTTGGAAATGTGCCCGAGGCGATGCGAGTGAAATGGTTTCGACGCTTCATGAATGCCATACCGGGAGATCGACCGCTCCCACAAACCGCATTTAATTTCTATCTTCTTGTCCTCCAGTATCTCATTCCAGGAGAACATCTATCTCTGCGTCTAGAAGCACCATCATTCTCTTCTTGTATCGTTCCACACACTCTGCTGAAGACGCTCGTTGATGATCCACTGGTCTCTCGACTGTTTGACAGCAAAGAGCAACGCCAGCGAATACTTAATTTCCAAAGCGTAAATACTCCATCCAGTCCCGAAGCTACAGTTGGAAAACGAGCATCGCTGTCACATCTATCGATCCTTCAACTCGACGATGTGCTCGACATGATCATGAAACTCTGGATGCAATATCAGCTGAGGTCTGTGGCCTCATTTGAAAGTTGATCTCCGATATCAGTGCTAACTGACGTTTCTGTGCTTCAGAGTACGCGACGACTGGGCTGTAATCTTCCAGGATTTTGTTCCAGGCTCCAGTGGAACAGCACATTTTAACGGTAAGCTTCAAGGGCGATCTGCTTCGTTTTCTTACACCTGACCAGGAGTCTCAGATGCCTTTGCTAACTGTGATTACACGGGATCCCATAGCATTTTCTACAATGGTGCGATCCAAATTTCCAGAACTTGACAACCGAGCAATCATGAAGATTTTCAATTCCTGTGGCGAAGAAAATGAGCACGGCGACTTCACATTATTCTCGGTACGAAGCGTCTATGACCTACTACTTTTACGTACCTTTACTGTAGTACTACGTTTCCACTGGTTGAGAAGATTGATACTGATTTTTTGTACGTGAAATCGGCCACGTTTCCATCGCTATTTCTTGAATTACAGGAGGATTTCACATTCGCCATGTCCATTGTACAAGAGCAGCAGATTTTGCGCCAGTACACATTCTCTTCGTCGTCTACTGCTTCGTAGGCACAACTACTGTCCCCTTTTGCAACATCGCTACTGCCATTGAATAAATCGTAGCCAGAGGCTTTAAATTCCAGCCGTTAATTTGTTTCGGGCGATGAAATTCGCCTTCTTTGTATGACTCTGCCATGTAGCAGCTTCTAGCCACATTAATCTTTTCAAATGTCCACCATTTTAGCCTTGTATTCTCGGACGTACTGGGAAGAGCTGCACTTGTCGTATTTTTTTTTCAAATGTCCACCATTTTAGCCTTGTATTCTCGGACGTACTGGGAAGAGCTGCACTTGTCGATTCTCCTGTAGCGCCATCGCAACCTCATAAGCCGACGGACGCTGTTTCGGATCCACATGTAGCAATTGCTTGATAATGACGCCAATTAACGGTGGAATGGAAATGAAATTCACGCACAAGTGGCACGTTTTTTGGCTGCATGTGGCGTCGATATGGCTGAAAACTTCTCTCCGCCAGTTGGTATTGGACATAAGATACGTTGGTCCTCCACGAAACCCCCACACCACGCACTGTACCAACTACAACAAAAGAACCACAAAATGACATTAGCTCAGTCATTAATCCACTCAAAGTCACTACAAACTCACAATAACCCCTGCTGCCCACATATCCGCCGCTGCGCCATTAAATCCCGGTCTTGGGGGCGCCATCCTCTGATGCGATCTCACTTCAGGTGACACAAAGAGCGGCTTGCACTTAATACTCACGTATCCTTCGCCCACAAGTCCTCGATTGTCCATAATCTGGCTACTACCCAGATCAATAATCCTCAGACTGGTACATGAGTCCACCGCTACATTGTACACGTCCAAGTCGAGATGTGCCACATTCTGCGCGTGTAAATACGTGAGCGCTCTCACGAGTCCCTTAAACAACTCAATTCCCTCTCTCATCCACTCGTGACCGGAGCCTCGATACACATAGGAAATGCACTCTAATTTGGTAGGCGCCGCGCCATTTTCCGCCGCAAACTCCTGCAAATGTTTGAACATCAAGTGGTGCACTTGGCGGTGTGCAAAAGCTTGTAGACTGCCATTGGCTACGAACTCAGTGGCTACATATTGGTTGTAAACGTCGCTCGAGTATTCCCAGCGGATCATGTACTCGTTGGCCAATGGAGCGTCAAGTCCGCCCATTTGTAGCTGCCCCATAACGCGGATCTCACTCTCCACGTCGTCTCTTTGAAGTAACACTTGCGCTCGGTCCATAATTTTAAGAGCTACGGGGATCTGCAAAGCTGCTGCTTGGTCGACGCGAAAGAATACTCCAGCTAGTACGAAGCCACAGCGGCTGACAGCCAACTGCCGTTCGCGACGCCGTAGAGCGATGACGCCGCGCTTGGCGTCCCAGACCAGGTAGATGGATGGAACGTGCATGACGTACGGACGCGCGTGGCTGGATACGGACGGGTGTGAGACCTTCTCATACGGAGGGTGGTCGCCATATTTGGGGTACTGCGTTGTCACGAACCACACGTCCATCGAAGGATCTTGGCTACAGGTCTTGTCTGTAGCGTGGAAGATGATGTGAAGTGGCGTCATGAAGTAGCTTTTTTGTGGAGATGGCTACAATGATTGAAGTGATGATATAAAGTGAGTATTAGTGAAGTAACGCTGATTCCACATGGCTACAGTGCAGGTGGAGATCGTGGGTGGCGAGGCGAGTGCGGCACTGACGGCTGTGGCGACCGTTAGGGATGAGCGGTGTATTTTATATACTAGAGCAGTGCAGCGAGGACACCGATATGTGCGAGTTTGCAGTGAAACGAGCGTCGCGTTCGCACAATTGCGGCGACGGGAGACGGACGCTGTGTCCTTCGGACTTCTGGAGGCGCTGGGGCTGTCAGAAGGGCGAAAAGAGACGCTACAAGTGCAGGTGCAAGTAGAATCCGGTGTAGCTCAGTGCAAATGCAAATGCGGCGAGGTTGCAACTGTTACAGTGGAGTTTTTGCATCGTCTAAAGCCTCCGAGTGCTATAGTGAGAGCTTTGCAACGAGTTGCGGTCAAACTGCTGGATGGGGAGCTAGTGTGGAATAACAGAAGGTCGTCAGTGAGCTGGTTGAACCGTAGAGATGCAGTGAGTTTTGCAGGAATTGAGTGGGAAACGAAGAGCTCTGGATGCTGTGAACAGCTTGGAGTGATCACGAGCGCGTCAAAGATACAGCTCAAGTTTGCGGATGAGGAACGACCCCAAACTGCCTTGTGTACGGCACCGTTTGAATCAGTTGAAATTTACGTGCAGCAGATCGAGAAAGAACTTGGAGGTGTGACAAAATACGCGCGGAGTTTGTTAGAGACGATGTTACAAAGACTGGAGCAAGGTCGAGAGGTGGCAATGAGACCGAGTGTCGGTGCATTGATTAGTGGACTGCCTGGTGTTGGCAAGACAGCGCTTGCCAAGGAAATTTGCAAGTGTTTGGGCGTCAAGACGATTTTTTTCAATGCTGCCGATATTTTCCAGACGTACGTCGGTCAGTCGGAGAAACAACTGGTTAAGATCTTTGAAAGTGCAGTAAGACAGGCACCGAGTATCTTGCTGATCGACGGTATTGAGGCGATTGCAGGCTCTCGACGCGCGCTAACTGATTCTCAAAGCGCTCTTGAAATTGGCGTCTTGGGTGCTCTTATTTCGTGTTTAGAGAAGTTGAAGGAATCGTCACATCGGGTATTTGTACTGAGCACCACAACTCGTCCGGGTAATGTGGATGCAGCAGTGCTTTCTAACGGAAGACTGGACCAAGTTGTGAGTATCGAACCTCCAACGCAAGCTGAACGACTTAAAGTGCTGCGACTTATGACGAGAACGTGGCAAGCAGACGAGCTCGGAGATGAATTTATGTATCAACTGAGTGAAAGCACAGGCGGGTTTGTGGGTGCTGACCTCTTGAGTTTGTGCCAAAAAGCTGTGCAGATATGTTTGAACGAAGCAGCAGCAGCAACATCTGAAAACAGTACGAAGGTCTATCCGCATCACTTCGAGCAGGCTCTCGCAGTGACGTACCCGTCTGTGCTTCAAACACACCACGTAACGCAAAAGCAGCAGCAACCAGCATCAACTTCTATCCAAAAAGATAGTACAAACAAGTCCTCGGACGCCTTTTCCAGCGTATTCGGTATGGATGATGCTGTGCAAACTCTCCGAGTTTCCTTAATTGAGCCGCTTGAAGACTGTAGTCGTTTCTTGAGGTTCGGAACGACTCCACCGAAAGGTGTGCTGCTGACTGGGCCGCCTGGGTCTGGCAAAACACATCTTGCTCACGCCATTGCAGAAGAAGTACGTCGTCGTGGCCTTGGGTCTTTTGTATCGGTGCAATGCAGCGATTTGCTCACCAAGATTGTTGGCGATACTGAGAAAGCTCTTCGTGAGCTCTTTGCCACCGCGAGAAATGCCGCTCCATGTGTGTTATACTTCGACCAGATCGAGAGTATTGCGCCGCTGCGAGGCTTTGATACAAGTACTGAACAGACTTTTGACCGGATGTTGAGTATGCTGCTGGTGGAAATGGATGGCTTCAGCACAAGCCGAACCAAGCTCCAACGAAGTTTAGCAAGCGATGAAGCGCGTATGGCGTTCCTGAAAGAACACGTGGTGATCCTTGCGTCTACAACAAACAAGGACCTCTTGGATCCTGCTATCCTTCGACCTGGGTACGTCGTTTCTGATTGTAAGTTTGTTCATCCATTCATATCTAACTCGCAGCTCTTGTTCTTGTAGTCGTTTTGATGTTCACATTCATGTCGACTTCCCGGATGAAGATGCCAGACAAGCTCTCATCCTGCAGGCACTGGAGAAAGTCCCAGTTGACTACTCTACTGATCCATCTTTAAGTTCGCGCGAGGCACTTGCTCGTCACATGGCCAAACGCACCAGTGGATTATCTGCTGGAGACGTGAGTGCCATTCTGCGTGAAGCTGCTATGGCCTCCATGCGCAACGACTTGAACGCCACAACTGTAGCCATCAAGTACGTGATTCAAGCTCTGGATGAAGCCACCTCGTTCACTGGAACATCTTCCACATCAACGCCACTTTTCGCTCGTCGACAACCTGCTAATAGAAGAGACAGCAAACGAGCTGACGGACCTCGGGTATCAGTCCGTAGTAGCCAAACACGTCGAAAGACAGCAGATGCTCGACGTTTTGGAGCCTAACTAATTCAACTTGCCTTTTATGGTACCATTTGGATGGTACCTTGTCTTATCACCCAAAAATGCGAGGAGAACGACGGCGACCAACGCCGCATCTCGGCGTCTTAACGCACGACCGCAATCGCTACAAGGAGAAGCCGCCCGATTTCTACGCATTGGGCGAGCAATACCCCGAGTTCAGACAATAGTATGGTGGTTGTTATCTCTACTGGCTGGAGTTTTTTACTAATTGGCTGCTCTAAGTCTGCGCAATGTGGATGAGGAAAAGCGTCGCGCGTCTTTAGCATGGGACGACCCGTTCGCTGTCAGGTATGGAAAACTATTGGTAATGAAGGATTATGAATTGGTGCTAGCTAACTGCAAAATTGGACAGGGAACTGACCAAGACGCTGCTACTGCATGACTTTGGGCTGCGGTGGGATATCCCTATTAACCGACTGTGTCCACCGGTATGTCGACGAATTGTTAAGTTTTGGTGGGAAATCTCACCTTTAAGTGGGTTTTGCAGCTGCCGAACCGACTGAATTATCTCCTTTGGGTAGAAGATTTACTGAGTCAAGCGGAGCATTCTGAGCAAAGTGCAGACGCGGAAGATGTGTCGGGAATTGATGTGGGGACGGGAGCTAACTGCATCTACGCACTGTTGGGTGCAACGATGAACAAGTGGAAGTTTGTTGCCACGGAGATTGACGAGGAGTCCTACAAGTGTGCGAAGGAGAATGTGGCTCAGAATAACTTGGAGACGCTGATTTCTGTCAAAAGGACCCACACGAATAAGCTTCTGATGGAACCTCTGCAGGACGAGCGACCAGAGCGCAAGTTTCATTTTGTTATGTGCAATCCACCCTTCTTTGATGATATGAGTGAGGCAGACACGCATCCCGATGCGAGTTGTATGGGAAGCGCCAACGAGATGGTGTTTCCGGGAGGTGAAGTGGCGTTTATTGGGAATATGATTGCAGAAAGCGTGAAGTTGCAGAACCGCGTGTTGTGGTTTACATCGATGATTGGCAAGAAATCGAGTCTGCGCAAGCTCCTAGCATTACTTCGTGAGAATCAGGTTCAGAATACGCGCACGACGGAGTTTTTCCAAGGACGCACTAAAAGGTGGGGAATTGCTTGGACGTTCTCCGCAGATATAGTCCATGATCCCTCGGTACGTGTCTATCTGGAAACGCGAGTTATATTGCGAGTCATGTTTGTTGCTGATTCGAGGATGTACGTGTACTGTTAGGCCAAGGTACTGGGCAAACGAAAAGAAGCCCATCGCCGTCAGGAATTATCCTTTCGGGTGCCTCTGCAAGGTCAAGAAGGTTGGTATGATTGGTTTTGATCATACGAATGGGGTAGCTAAGTGATTGTTTCGCTTTAAACCTGCAGCTTTAAACGGCTGTGCTTCGATAAGGGAGGTCGTTGAGAGAGTTTGTGAATTCGTCGAGACAAAAGAGGAGCTCAAGTTGTCTATGGAGACGACAGATGAGCAAGGAGAGGAGAAAAGGGGAGATCAAGACTGGGTCATGTATCGATTGGAGCAGCGCTGTTTGAATGAAAACAACACTATGTCCGACGTGCGCAGTGCTGGCCGAGTAGAAATATTCGCACTGGGAGAAAATGGGTTTGAAGTGCTTGTTGCTTTTGAAGAAGGTGAGCGTGCAACATTCTGGGTGACAGCTGAAATGCTTCAAGCTGCAACAATCCGCACCGGTCGTCAATGGCGTAGAAAACTCCAACGACGGCAGGATAAACAGTAAAAGCATCGTACTTCTCGGAGTAAATATCTAGAAACTGCCTCCACTGCTGAGTTACTGCCGGCATTGATTGGGATTATCTGTACGACTTCAATCGATTGACGCAGCAGTTTAAAATAATCGCTGGTCAGTTGAAGATATCGTAGAAAACGAACTACATGTAATACCGGTAAGCAACTTTACTGCGTAACCGCCTTATTCGTCGCCAAGGCAATTAATACACCTGCCATGTCGGTGACGGTGTTTCGAATCATGTTTCTTTTCGCGTCGCCCGGATCCATCCAGTACAGCGTTTCAATGTATTCATGCAGCGCCGCCTTAACTCGATTCTCCTCCAAATGCAACGCTGCAATGTTCTGACACGCGTACTGCCTCACATCGTTCCTGGGCGCCGTCTTGGCCTTGTAAAACAGCTCCAGAGCCTCGTGCTTTTTCCCTTCCTCCACTCGAATCAACCCCAGATCATTATACGCATTTCCAAAGGTCGGGTCCAGTTCAATTGCTCTCTTACACTCACCCACAGCCTCCTCCACCTTCCCTTCCAAGTACAAATGCCAGCCCAAAAAGGCGTGGGCGTCCGCCGTCTCAAACAACTTAATGCTCTCCATGTAATACGCTTTAGCGAGTCTCATCTTGTCGCTCATGTCCATTTCTTCACTCAAGAGCAGCTTTGAAGCGCTCTGGATGAGCTCCAAAGCGGCTGTAAGCGCCTGCGTCTCCTCCTGCGTCAAATGCCTCTTCTCGCCTTCATATTTCTCATCAAAAGTCGTAGTCAGCGGCACCTCCGCGAACGTCAACAGTTGTCGCTTTGGATGAGCTCCAAAGCGGCTGTAAGCGCCTGCGTCTCCTCCTGCGTCAAATGCCTCTTCTCACCTTCATATTTCTCATCAAAAGTCGTAGTCAGCGGCACCTCCGCGAACGTCAACAGTTGTCGCTCATCTTCGTCACAATAAAGAAAGTGAACGCGCTCTGATACGGTTTTGTGGATCTTCAACCCCTCGTCCAGCGCCTCATTTCGCTCCAGGAGCGAACGAGACGCTCGGAATTCGGAGCGTACGGCGGCGGCGCAGGACGAACCGGAGCTGAAAAAGTCGCACCACTTGGCCCCGTTTCTCCACTCGAGTTCGCGAGGTAGAAGTGCCTTGAAGGCCTCGTTGCGGTCCAGCACCGAGGCGCTATGAAGGAGCGAGCGGTACAACGCCACCACAAGCCTCGACGACATAATAGCTTCAAGCTGAGATGTGGTGCACACGAGCTACTATGATCTACCGGTACATGTATTAGAATGGTGTAGCACACACAACGGCAACCTTTTCCACTCGAGACGAGTGCGCAATTGGGAAGAGGAAACGATGGTAGCGCTCGAGATCTGCGGTATCCCTGTGGAGTTCCCGTTTCCTCCTTACGATTCGCAGCTCATTTATATGGAGAAGGTACTGATGGCGCTATCCAACAAGCAGAATGCCATACTCGAGAGCCCCACAGGCACCGGCAAGGTTCGTCTTATCTTGTCTTAAACTCAACAACAAAAATATGTTTTATTTAATTATTGAACTCTTAACATTATCCTACATTTCAATTTCTTAGACGCTATGTCTGTTGTGCGCGACGCTGGCGTGGCGTCGACAGCTGCAGAAGACATTGGGTACGAGCGCGCTCGCTGTTAAGCGTCCGCCAGGCGTGCCGCTAGCCTACGAGGGCTACGGAAGTGACGGGGAGAGTGATGCACCGCAGCTACCTAGGATCATTTATTCGTCACGCACGCACTCACAGTTGAAGCAGGTGGTGCAAGAACTTAAAACTACATCGTACCGGCCGAAAATGGCGGTGCTGGGCTCTCGAGAGCATCTTTGCGTGAACGACAAGGTGTCCAAGTTGCGCGGAACGAGGCAGAACCTCGCGTGTCGATCCACGTGCAAAGACAGGAGGTGTGGGCTGAGGAAACTTGCTGGTGATGCAATTGTAGGGCTGGCTTCTCATGTTTGAATTGATGTTAGATGCACGTACAAGATGGGCTTTGACTCGTACGCGAAACGATCTAAGAAGCAAGCACAACCGATCATGGATATTGAAGAGCTCGTGTCAACGATGAAAGAGAAGACAGTGTGTTGTTTGTGATTACAGGGCCTTGGATCTTTTAGATGGCTCTGGTTGACGATGGTTTGTTTTGGATGTAGATATGCCCTTTCTTTCTGACGAGAAACATGCTGCCTGAAGCTGAAATTATATTTGTGCCATACAACTATCTCATTGACCCGATGGCGCGACGATCGATTGGGATCTCCATCGAAAACTCGATTTTGATTTTTGATGAGGCGCACAATGTGGTGCGTGTGTACGGACTGGACTTTTCAGCTCGTTTTTTTCTCGTTTGGGGTAGTTCTTTAATTTCTGACGAGTTCTTGGGATAATTTTTGTTCGCAGGAATCGCTAGCAAGCGAGGCCGCATCGTACGCGATGTCGTCAAATGATATTTCTGGTTGTATTTCAGAAGTGGATACATTTATCAGAGGACTCTCCAACAACAGTATACAGCTGGATGGAGGAAGCAACTTGACATTGGAGGTACGGAGGCATATTGATATTGTATTTTGCGCCGTGACTAACGTTGTGCTTTTCAGTCGACCCAAACACTGCGAGCGCTGTTCATGGAAATTGACAGAGGGCTCAACAGTTTCCCATTGTCTTCAAATGGAGGGTTTACAAAGGTATCAAAGTAGCAACTTGATTATTTGCAGGCCTGACAGCTTTCTAACACTCGGTTATCTGCTTTCTTCTAGCCCGGTGAATACATCTTCGAGTTCTTCGAGCAGTTTAACGTAAACTTCGAGACGTGTCCGCTGGTGCTCACGATGATTGAAGAAATTATCGAAGTTGCGCATGGTGGAGACAACTCGCAACGAGCAGCTTCAAAGCTCGATACGATGCTGTCGTTTTTAGGCACAATTTTCCGAAGCAAAGAGCAGCATCTCAAGGTGATTCTTTTTGCTTTTCGTCTATGTCTCAGTTTTTTGGCACTAAAATTTGCTGTGGCTGCAGTCGGCGAAAAATTATAGAGTTCATATTCAAGAAGTTCGAGAAAGGTTTGTACATAGGTGTGCGCGTATTGTATGCACTGGAAATCGGGAACTTACTACTGTTATGTAGGCCATCAAATACCGGTCGTCTGTTCAATGGCGGTCGAAAGAACAATTCAACCACCCGTGTATTTAACTATTGGTGCTTCCATCCTGGGGTCGCTTTTCGTGAAATATGTGCCAACAAAGTCCACAACGTCATCCTGACCAGGTTTGTTTTTGTGGCTATCACACTTTAAACAAGCTACTTACCAACTCGATTGCGTGCATGAATAGCGGTACGCTTTCCCCGTTGGATACGACGGTCAAGGAGCTCGGCATTGATTTTCCAGTACGGCTTGAGAACAATCACGTGGTCGACGCAGACCAAGTGTGGGTGGGAGTTGTTGGCACTGGGGTGACTGGAAAGAGATTGAACTCTAGCTACAACTTCAGGTCGACAGAGACATATCTGCTCGAGCTGGGCAACACAATCGTAAATTTCACGCGTCTCGTTCCTCACGGCTTGCTCGTCTTCTTCCCGTCGTACTCCATCTTAGAAGAAAGTATTGACAAATGGAAGCGTCCTGCAATTGGAGAATCAACCTCGTCCATTTGGGATCGAATCATCCAACAAAAGCAAACTTTCGTGGAGCCGCGGGGCAGGGTGGATTTCAAAGCCGTAGTTGATGAATATCATCAATCAATTTCGGATAACCCGAAAGGCGCTGTATTTTTTGCCGTGTGTCGAGGAAAGGTAATCCTAGCAAAATGCTGGTTACTCCTGACAAACACCGGACTGACCATGACCATTTTGTTACTTAATCGCGTAGGTTAGTGAAGGCATCGACTTCTCGAACGATAAAGGTCGTGCAGTGGTCATCACTGGTTTGCCTTTCCCGCCGACTAAAGACCCGAAAATCGTTCTAAAGAAGAGCATACTGGACGAAGCTGTGGTTCCCTCTGGGGAGTTGGTATGAAGGTGTTGGTTTTAGAGTGATTTGTTGACGTCAGCTGACGATGTTGCTTGCTACCGGCGACAGAAATTGACAGGGAACGCATGGTATATTCAGCAAGCGTCGAGAGCAGTGAACCAAGCGATTGGTCGTGTCATTCGTCACCGTCATGACTACGGAGCTATAATATTGCTGGATGAGCGTTTTGCGATGAAGCAGCAGCACGATTGCCTTTCAAAATGGTTGCAACCCTATTGCCATACATGTCGAGGATACGGTGCGTCCATATTGTTCCTCATCTGCATACTAGTGTAGATCCTAATGATAATGAGGAATGTATTGTAGGACAAGCGCATATTAGTCTGACTCGTTTTTTTAAGAGCAACAAGGCACGAGCTGTTCCAGAGACCTCTGTGAAGAAGACGAGTCAGCAGCCTAAATCAATCGGCTTGTCTAAGAAAGGTTTGTCACAGTCCAAGCCTTCTTCCGACACCGATACTGATCAGCCTAGTCAGCTGACTGCGTCAGGGTTATCAGTCTTGAATTCCCAAATCGCTATGGGAGATGGTCAGTCGTACGTGAACCCAGAACTTCTTCGGCACGTACCTGAACCATCAGAGTCAACGGGTAAGTTTGCTACTTCCGTGACAACTAACTCCCGATCTCTGCGCTTGTTGTTGGTGTTAAACAGGTCCTCTTTATTTTTCTGATGTGATAGAACCTTGGAACCGGACACTACAGCCTTTTATTCAACCCAGAGCAGCTTCACAGCAAAAACGGTCGCTTGGCTCTTTTCTGATGTCAACATCGAAGACAGCAATGGTTGACATGACAGCTTCGATTTCCCGTCCGTTTGCCGCGCCCAAGGTGCTGAGCACTGGTGGTACTGTTGACAGCGCAATCAATATTAATGAGGAAGCTTGGCAAGATGCGAAACAACAGTTTACCGCTAAACAAGAGTCTAGCTCTGCGTCGAAGGACAACGGTGCTGGTGAAAAAGTTTTTGCGGCCGAGTTTCCATCGGTGGCAAGGAAAGTTCTTCAGCCTTCAGATATTCCCAAGCTTTATCGTTTCATTCGCCAACTTCACGCAGGAGAAGATGTTGGCTCAGCTTTGGGTGGAATCTGTGAGCTTCTACGCGACCCAGCCCGTAAAGAGCTGCTAGACTTGATGCCAAAAGTGTTGAATGGCGTCATGAGCGATCGGTTTATTGAGGCAGCCACGAAGTACGGGCTTCATATTTCACAAGGTGGCACCACGGAACGGGGTTCAGCTCAAGCGCGATCTACGGGTATGTCAACTTTCTTTGAGCAACTTCAACAAAAGAAGAGGAAGACCCTTCATGTTCCAACGGCTGCTGTTGTGAAGGACCCGCAGTGCTTTGTGTGCTACGATATTACGCGCAAGGCATTTGCGTCGCCACAGTGCGGCCACATTTGTTGTCACTCTTGCTGGAAAAAGGTAGATGGGATGTACCGGGATCATGCTGGGAAGTTGGAGTGGACTGATTAATTTGTATGTGTGCTAATTGATTAATGCAGATGGAGAAGGAAGGATACACCTCCTGTCCAGTGTGCAAGGTCCCAATCAAGCTAGAACAGTTGAGTTTGATTCGAGCAGCGAAAGGTTCGTCAGCCCGTCAAGGGTACATGAGCTGATGACTGGAATGTATGCACTTGATAAGCAAATGTCTCGTCACTTCAGCGTATCCTTCCATGAGTGTTGATTCGCCAATCAGAATTGTCAATTGACCTGAATTGGTTCGTGGTTTTGGATCGCAGCGCCCCCCAACAAAATTTGACGTGGCGCGTATCATCTGACATGCACGAAGCCACTGTAACTGTTGCTGCTGTGCCATGCTTGCTTGTCTCCGCAGCTTTGTTGCCTGGTAGAGGGGTGGAGGCGCGGCATCCGTTATTAACATAACGGCTCCAATATTCAACGGCCTGCATCTTGAAACGGATGAATCCGCTACGGGGCAACGGTATTAATAGGGGCTCAACGTACTTGCCAACGGTAAACGACGACGCATGGTTTTAAGCTGGCAGCTTCGGGTTTGGGCCAACAACTCCTTGTCTTCCCGGAACAGTCTGGCCAGCAAAGCACTTCAACCAACGCTGTGGCCAACACGTCGTTTCGAAAAGCTGGTCGTTTTCCTTGACGTAGCAGCTGACCGACTGGCACTTCTGCGTTCCGACCTCCTGTATGTAGCGCCCCACCGTCGATTGCGGGAGTAAAGATCACTTCTCGACTTCCCGTCTCGACGGCGAACACCACAGTCACGCCTCCAGCTAGCTGTACTTCACCTAAACGTTTGTTGAAGTGCTTTACTTCAACACGTAGCTGGCCACTCAACGCACTTTCATCTTTCACCACAAAGCCTAAAGTCATCACCAGATCACCAAGATGTTCTTCGCCAATGGCTTCGATACAGAGCGTCGAGCTTCGGTTGAAGAGAACGATATCCTCCGTGAGCTTCTGCTCGAGGGTGAATTTGCGTCGCCTCGCCAGCTACCGCCCACACCGGCAAAAATGTTCGGGGATTATTTCAGTAGCAGCAGCTCAGCTTCAACGCCAGGGTTCTCCAAGCGCAACAACCAACAAGTCGACATCTCGTTCCCGCAGATCTCGTTCGACCATTCTCCGCACTTCACGCGTTTGCAGCCTCTGTCAAGCCGCAGTTGTGCCAGCTTCTCCTTGCCCAACCAATCTCCACTCCCGGCATCCGTTGTCAACGCCATTGTCTCGCCACCTCGCGTGTTCGTGCAGGAATTCGCTCGACTACCCCACCCGTTCTTCCAGGAGAATATGTCGATGGATTCCGATATGCGTGGAGGGAGACCGGAGAAATCCACCGTGTCCTTCTTAACGTCTTGTCTTCCGCCTGCACCGCTGCCCATGTTGTCAATGCCACCACTCAAGAAGAAGAAATCATCCAATGCATCTGCTTCGTCTAGCAACGATAGAAAACAACAGCGGTGCACGCACCCAGACTGCCCAAACCTTCGTCGATCAGCCGGTTTCTGTAATCGCCACAGCGGCAAAGTGTGCAGCATCTCTGGCTGCGAAAAGTCTGCACTTAGTCGAGGAAAATGTCCCGAGCACGGTGGTGGCTCGCGCTGCAAGAAAGATGGCTGCTCCAAGTTTGCGCAGACCCGCGGACTGTGCAAATCACACGGTGGTGGTCGGCAGTGCAACGTCAGTGGTTGCACCAAGAACGCACACCAGAACCGACTGTGTCGCTCACATGGTGGTGGCAAAAGATGCGACTACTTCGGCTGCCCCAAGTGGGCGCAACGATCAGGATACTGCTGCGCACACACCAAGATGAGCTCCACCGGCTCCGCCTCCGGTGGTGACTCCCACCGCTCTCACTCGGGCATTCCATCGATAGTCACGTCGTCTTCAGCTTCGTCGTTGTGTATGCTCCCCGCGCCTTTGCCGTCTCCGACCTTACTGTCTCCGCACCGCCTCTTCTCGCTCCTCCCGTAGACACAGAAGACGGTATCAAAACATAAAGACAAATACGAGTTATCTACCGAGAGCTACCTCGCAATTGAAGCGAACTAGCACAGCCCACGGACAGCCGCCGTCCGCGTAGGCTGCATATATTTACGTGCCGATGCCCGACTACAGCACAGCAAGCACATCAGAGTAATACAAATCCAAAGGAAGATGTATAAATCCACTCCCGTCACTTAAGACCACTATCGGTAGTCAATACTTCTACCCATTTACCTCCTCAGCACTTACACGGGGGTAATCACACCACGCTCCACAAGGTCCGGCACTTCAGCCGCCAACCACGGAGCCAACTACATAACAAAACACACAATAAAGTCAATAAAATCCTTTAAATTCCAAAATCAGCACTGTACACTCACTCCTAGAGCAAGAGCGTGAGCCACACCAAAGCGTGGCACATTCTTCTGCCACAAAGGGGCGAAGTGGATAGTAAGGCAGATTTTCCCGCCCCGATACATCTTGGACGTCTTCCCCTCAAGCTCCGGAATGCAAAGCTCCGGATTGGCCACTGGGTATGTGGCTGGGATTTCAAATTCAAGGTCGAATTCGTAGCGAAGTCCGTTGTGGAAACTCCAGCACTTTCCCGTCCAGCGAGTTCCCGCCTTATTACTGGCGATGGTAAACCAGTCGTTGTCCGCTTCCTTGTTCATCTTGACGTACTGGATAAGCGCCAGATATTCCTCTTTCAAACGCTTCGTCCAGTCATCTCCGTCACGAGGACCCGCACGCGTTGAAAGCAGCGGAATCTTCTGCACCGTGCGCTTGGTGTTCTCGTCGATAGGAGCGTCCATTGTTGCGAACTACAGCTGACTGAGAATTTAAATAGAGGAGGTATCCTTATCATTCTTATACAGGGTATAAAGGATTACAGATTTAGAGAATATCAAAACTGGCTAATTGGACTATTTTGTCCGAGTTTAAAAGAATCCATGTACAGTACTGTACCAGGTATTTCTCTTAGTTTTGACTGCCTTTACCATACTAAGTTAGGTATGCTTCCCGCCCACAACTTCATATCCAAAAAGGTGAGCACGGTGGCGTTTGATGAAGTCTTGCTCAACTCAACCCGAGGTTCCGTGGATGTCAGAAACAAACACTCCGTACAATCGCCTTGCGCGCGTAGGGCATCCCATTCTTCACTTTGCCAAAACAAAGTGTAGTGAAGCATAGATATATCAGAGAGTTTTCGCAGATTGTTTTCCCATTCCCACAGAAACGAAGTGATAACGTGCGGGAAAAGGTGAAGAAACCAAAGAACTGGAATTTCGCAGTATTAATAGTACGCTTCTCACATAAGCATCCCTCTCAAAACAGATACTCTTGAGTGGTCACAAAGAATGCGTCATTCTTCAACTTTTCACCGTCGATGGAGACACTACTGCTGGCTGCTTTTAGCAGTTCATCGGCTGTAGTACCTGCTCTTCTGCTTATCAAAGCTGGAGAGGAGAGTCGTGATCCCCCCGAACGCCCCATAATACCTCAACTTCGCTTTGTATTGAGCGAGAACGCCGACGCTAACTGCGTCAAGGAGTTCCGTTTCGACAAGGCTGGCATTTTCAGCTCGTTGAGCTTTTTGGACTTCCATAGTTTGTGATCACAAAGCACAGAGACAAGCTTCACCGCACCGAGGCGCTGTGCATATTGCTGTATCGAACTAGCTATCCCCGCAGAAACGTTGACGTCCTGACCAAGTTCGGTCGTTCAGAGGCTGTTGCAAGACGCATTTGCAATCATTTGCGTACGTGCATACCTTTACGAGACTATGATACTTAGCATATTGGTTGAGCTTGTTTGTATATGGGTACTTACGTGAGATATGTTGTATTTGGCTATATCTGCAGTTGTCTTGCTGTACAAGCGTTTCCAGAGATTAATTTATTTTCAGGACGCAATATGCAGGAAGAATATACGTCGTTAGGCTCGTGCAATCTATGACAAAGGTTCTCAAATGCACACCGTTTTTGGATTTATTGACGGAACCAAAAATGCTATTTGTCGGCCCTCGCCTTGACCAGGTTGCCGGGAAAATCTTCAAAAACAGGTATACTCAAGACACAAGAGTCAATTATGAAGCTGTTGTTGTTCCAAATGGGCTGGACATACACTTTTGGGTTATCATTGAGGGGAAGAGGCATGCCATCACGCTGCTCCGAGAGAGCAAGTTATTGGAATTTTTGGAGGAAAACCAAAGTGATTTTGGTGATTATATCATCTACGGAGATCCTGTGTAAGGCGTACAGCGGTTCATCGTGTCAGGTTTTAAAAGGCCCAACTGACCGAGCGTGAACAGGCATTTAATGCCGCCATGAGCGGTGTTCGGGAGAGTGTGGAGTGGATGTTTGCGCTTCTAAAATCGCAGTGGGCTTTTATACTACAAGAAGAAATTGAAGCTGCGTCAAAGTCCTATTGGTATGCTAGTTATGGTATGCATGCTTCTGACCAATTGTCATTGTTGCTACTATGAGGGAAACGAGATCAGCAAGTTTTTTAATTTGCAACCACCCACCATTAGCTGAGTATTTAGATCTAAGCAACTAATTAAACCTCTCCTATGAGAGCTAATTGTTTCTTGCTTTGCTAAAGTGCTTTCTAAATACCTCCGCTAATTGAAGGAAGAGCCTTCTATCTTCTTCACGCTCACGAGCTCGTACAGAGCCTTGAGCTCCGGAATTTCTTTTTTTCTTAGTCTCAATCTCTTTCAACTCCACAAAAATTCTTTGATCTCATCCTTCTTATTATTCTTTGGGGGGTTCTCTCCCGCGCCACCCAAACCCTCCATTGCGAGGCGACGCGCCGTGAGAGACGCGGCTTCGTCAGCCTCACGTTTGCGTTTGGCGTCCTCCTTCTCGGCAGTTACAGTGTCAGAGTGGTCGTCTATTAGCGCAATAAGCTCATCGAGCAGCATGTTTTTCTGTCTCCTCCTCTGCAACCCCAGACGCAGCCAAAGCGGCAGCATTTTGTTGTCGTTTTTGCAGCACTAACTTGTCGAAACGGGCGTGGGCATTCTTGCCACTCAGTTTTTATCTAGAAAAGCTGTCGTCGCTCAGCAGCTGAGCAGCGAGATCGCCCCATGCAGCCATCGTCTTTCCTTTCCTTCAGGAAAGGACGCTCACTCAGCGCTTGGCGAAGAAGAGCTAGATCTTCCTCAGCAGAAAAATTGCGCCGCTTGGGGGCCATTATTTGGGCTGGTGGTGGGGTGCTAATCTCGTTGTGAAGAATGTTTTCCTCAAAACCATTGATTCCAAAGAATAAATTCATTGATTCCAAAGAATAAATTCCTTAACTATGCTGCTGGAGCCCATTTTATGTAAGTGGTTAGGTGAATTTTGTCGGAATGGGAACGAAATCCTAAGGCCCTTGTTCAAGTGGGGAATTGTGTTCTGTGCTTCATATGCGGATAGGGCTTCCAGACCAGTTACGATTTGTGCTCGGGGTTTAGAGAACGTGAACTGGGCTTGTCCAAGTATGTTCCGAAAGTGGTGGCCTCCATTCCCCCATCACTTCCAAAAATGACAGAATAAACTCGAAATGGCATCGCTAACGCGGCGTCCTACCAATACACAAGGAGTAATGCAATGCACTGGTCACCGACACAATACTGGGTGAAATACGTGTGCAGACTCGAACGCGACGCGCTCGCCCCGCCACTGTCACGGGTGAGGTACCGGCGGCAGAATTCTCGCCGCTATTTGGACCCTCAATATAATCGCTGGGCTTGGGGAGGTATATTTGCCCTTTTTTACTCTTCATATCCTGGCACAAAATACTCTAGCTGGAACACCTCGTTGGTGTTCTGGGAAACGGAATTTGGGAACACAGAAGCGCAAAAGCAGTACATTCACTTGACGAGTTTCAGCTAATCATATCATTTCAATATTTCAGCACAGAACAAATTCTACCACTTGAACAAGGGCCTTAGGCCCTTGTTCTCTAATATTAATAGAGCATATTTTAGGAAGGGTCCACATTTTGGAAATTGACTCCCCTATTCTAATAGGGTCCATATTTTGGGAAATACCCTAATAGAAATCGGTACTTTCGTACTGCTTTAGTATTCTGGTCTTCATTCACATCAGTGATAAAGAGACTGGCAGGAAAAAAAGTCTCGTGCACAGGAGAAACAAATCGTTACACATACCGTTATTGGCTTGCTGTCAATGAGAAACATACTCTGTTCGTTCGTTCTTGTATGTCTGTGCTCAACTCAATGTTGGCGGGAAAACCGGATTTCAA
>JAIKVB010000628.1:0-21769 GCA_024679045.1 Phytophthora brassicae
CTTTCTATACTCATATTACTAACGGTTGAAGTACTACCCTCTGAACTCAAACACCGGATATCGTCGCATTGTTGTACCGGATTCACACCTAAGGTACCGGAATATCGGTGGATATAGATGACTCCGTTTTTTCGACAGTAAAGTTTAATTTGTTCTTACTACTTCTTAAGAATACGTTTTGGTGAGTTTGGTGGTGAACGTGTTCAGTACTTTGTCGACATGCCGTGACCTCCTGGCACTTCGTACTCGTGCGTGGTCCCAGAGGGTGCGCACCTGTGAGCTCATGTTCACAGCTGCTGAGCATTATTCTGAAAGCTATAATTGTCATTAGTAAGGTTGCCATGTATAGTATCGTCCTCGGTAGCATGTGAGAGAACCTCGGCAATACCCGGCAACCTCGTCGTATGACTGGGCTGTTGAAAACACGCAACTGTGGTAGTGCCTTCGTTCGGCAAGCATGCGCGTTCCGAAAGCTTCAATAGCTAGCGTGCCCGACTCGCTGAATGTTCACAGCTGCTGAGCATTATTCTGAAAGCTATAATTGTCATTAGTAAGGTTGCCATGTATAGTATCGTCCTCGGTAGCATGTGAGAGAACCTCGGCAATACCCGGCAACCTCGTCGTATGACTGGGCTGTTGAAAACACGCAACTGTGGTAGTGCCTTCGTTCGGCAAGCATGCGCGTTCCGAAAGCTTCAATAGCTAGCGTGCCCGACTCGCTGGTACCAAAAACAAGGTACTGTCTAGTGAGACTACCGGTAGTGGTTTGTCTAGTGGGATTAACGGTTCCCGCTGTTGTCGACCACCACTTTAATTCCACAAGTCTCGAGTAGGCTGAGTTGTTTTGGACGAGGCTGCAAGGCAATGGTCTCTGACCCATCTAAACTGGCGCAAGCGGCACGCGTGCATAAAGCCCCCCGGTATTCCAACGAAGACACCAGCTAAGCAGTACAACTACCGGTCGTACTCCTGCGCGTTCTTGTCGCCCATTTGCGTCTCAAGCGCTGCGTCCTCGGCCATTGAAACTCTGTTGTGCCCGACTGGAAATGAGTGGGTGAAACGAACATAAAAGGGCCAACGGAGGTGAGCGGTTGCGAGCGTGCGTAGCCACAGCAAACCCGCGCGGGGTGCCCGCGAAGCAGGGCCGCGAGGTTTTTGCGTAGGCGGGCCCAGCACCGAGCTTTCCGGCGAGCCGAGCACTGTACTCGCCAGGGATTAGAATGGTTTTATCGCAGGAGCGCAGCGACTGCCTTTGCGAAGCAAAGCCAAAAAACCGCAATGACATCGGTCCTCAAGAAAGATGGGCAAAAGAGGCGTGATGGGCAGTCTATACAAACTTGAAGCTTAAAAATATTATGTGACCACTTGAGTCGGGCACAGCAACACGTGCCCCGAACAAAAGGTTGTAGAAAGGCGCCATGTCGTTCTGCTTTACGAGCTCCAGCAGCTTCTGCTGTGTCTCGTTGCCCTCCTGCGCGCTGAGCGTCGACTGGGGCGATTTCTGGTGCTCCAGAAGGAGTGCAAGTAGCCTAGCGACATGTTGGGAAGCGAACTTAGGTCGATGCCTGGTGCCCCAAATATCATTGCATATTGTATTGACCATGCCCTGCTGGCAAGTACTATACTAACGCTTCTTTTGTTTCGAGGCCTAATTACTATATGAATTGGAGCTTCGCAAGGGAGAGCACAATGCAACAAATGCTTTACTATACCGGTATGATGTGTTTGAATCGTAGTTACACGTAATATAACGTTAGTGAAAAAAAGTGAATAGTGTGTGTAAGGTTTTAACATGAACGTCGAATTACCCGTCTTTTACTTTAAATTGCCTTGTCCGATGCACTCATCCGGTATCCGAAATGCTTCTTACACACCGGCGATACTTTAAATTGCCTTGTCCGATGCACTCATCCGGTATCCGAAATGCTTCTTACACACCGGCGTAACCAAAGAGCGTCAAACTGGCAACCATGATGAACATGCCAGCAAACATGCCAATCGAAACGACCCACGTCTTGTCCTTAGCAAACTTGTACGACGTGGGGATCAGCTCTTTCACGCAGATGCACACCATAATACCACACACAATTCCGAACAGAACACCCTCCGAGACCTCATCCATACCATCACCGACCGCCACCCAAGCAATCATTCCACCGACCGGCTCAGCAGCCGCAGAAATCGCGCACCACATAATTCCACGCCAGCGAGAACCCGTGGCAAAGTAGATCGGAGCAGCCACTGCAATACCTTCGGGGATGTTGTGGAGACCGATACCGACAGCAAGTGAAAAGCCAACAGAGGTATTTTGGATAGCGCCGACGTAAGTTGCGATTCCTTCAGGCACGTTATGGATACCAATGGCGAGAGCACTGAGGACACCCATGCGCTGCAAGGCACGCTTCGCGTTCTCGTCAATTTTCATTTGGTAGCTCGTCAGCTGAGGAGTTTGCGACTCCATGAACTCTGCTGGACTGTTGTCATTCCTCGCTTTGCCTTCAAAATGTTCGATCGATTCGCGAACACCGTCCAGGTTCGTGATATCCGTCATCTCGTGTTCAGGTGCGATCTTGTGGACGATGGCATCGATGAAGTAGATGAGTGCAATGCCAAGTGCGAAACATGCCGTAGCTGAAAGCCAACCATGTCCCGTGGCAGTCTCCTCCGACATATCGTCGGTTTTCAGACCTTCCGTCAGCAGATGCACCGACTCTCCGAAGATTTCCACCAACGAAATGAACAACATGACGAACACCGTCCAGGTTCGTGATATCCGTCATCTCGTGTTCAGGTGCGATCTTGTGGACGATGATATCGATGAAGTAGATGAGTGCAATGCCAAATGCGAAACATGCCGTAGCTGAAAGCCAACCATGTCCCGTGGCAGTCTCCTCCGACATATCGTCGGTTTTCAGACCTTCCGTCAGCAGATGCACCGACTCTCCGAAGATTTCCACCAACGAAATGAACAACATGACTCCAGACGAGATGCTAAGAGCGACCGCCAAACTCAGCGGGTTGGCCAAGTAGACTAGACGCTTGCTGAAGATGACCATGCCACCCAAAATCGTAGCAGCTCCAGCCGCAATATTGAGCGCGAAGGCGACACCGACGTCGTGTCCTGTTTGGACCATGACTTTAAGGTGCTCGGTACTTGGAGGAGATTTGGTAAATGACAGTCTCAAGCGTGGCGAGGTAATTTACTGCTCTTCTGTAACTTGGAAGATTTGCGGTCTGCGTTTTCGAACTCAAAATGGCTGGCTGGTGCGCCGCAATCGGTTTCATTGGAGAAAGGCACCCCGCCCTGAGCATGACATTGTGATCTGTATGCACGATACCGTTCGTGCGTACTGCATGCACGCTGTCGTCAGAATGCTCAATTTTGTCCGAGGGGTGCGAGACAACCTCCTTTATTAATTAAGGGTTCATTTAATTAATAAAAGCTAAACAGATTAATTCTATACAGTAGACCCTCGATTAAAACGGCTGGATCTCGAAGGTTTTAAAAATTAACGTGCAAATTTATACAACTTTATACGATGCTTTTATTGTATTAAAACATGAAAAACTCGTACAAAAGCAAGCGAAAGAAGTGGCCAAAAGTCTGCAAATTACAATACATGTAGGTAACGTTTAATCTTTGGGTGACACCAGGTGTCACATCATATTGTATTGTGAGGCAGCAACACCCGTGGTAATGATTGCAATATGAGCGGTGATAATAATAATAACGGGGCCAATATCAGTATATTGTCACATGTGCGGCATACAAACAACAAGTCAAGCTTCACAAAGCAGATAATATCATATTATGAGGTTATGACGTGGTATATTTATGTACCATATGTATTAACAACTGTACTGTACCCCTATCACCATTGGTGATTCACCAAGTGTGTTTTGCGGTACCTGTATCAGGAAGTGTGGATGCACAGCATTGTGCATTCAGTACTAGCCTGATTAAGGAGAATAGGCAGGAAGGAAGATGAAACCAAGTGCGATCCGACCCGCTCAAAGTTGCCAATGTAATGCCTGTGGATCGAGGGACTCTCTCTATACTAGCCCGAGGCTTTAGCTTTGCAATGATGCCAGTAGTATTTCTGTAGTATTCGTGGTGCAATGAGGGATTCGATTCGCCTGAGGCACTTCGTATATTTTTGGTTTGTTCAAGATTTGAGTGGCAATGACATCCATCCCGTCTGGGTGTGACGGACTGGGGAGCAAATCAAATGTTTTTTCATGAGGGTGTTCTTTCCGGTACCGGTACCAGCGAATCAGGGTACAGACGTCCCCGTCTAATCTGGAAAGGTGAGACCAATAAAGACTGCGAGGTACCAAGCTTCGCGCAGGTTTCACATAGAGTAAAAATATATTGAGTTACTACAATCGCCGCTGCACATCTATATCATATCTCGAAGGTTCATAGCTTGGCGCAATTCCAGATTAGGCGGGGACGTCTGTACATGTACATGTATCACCAACAAGAGCCCTCTTTCTTCGTCTGTCAATTTTTGCGTCTATCGAAATCGCACTGTTTTATCGGAGCAAAAAAAGAACGACACCATTTGCTGTTCTTTGAAAAGTTGAACGAATCCAATACCGGTACATGTACCCCCTTGACCACAAGTTATTCCACAACTCATCCATAGTTGTACTGTACAACTTATACATGCATCTGTTGCATCAACGACCCGTGCGAGTCGCACTGCGACGTTGTCCATTTGGTCATTAGAATGTAATGGGGCAGAAATTCAAATTGAGTGGTCTGTGGAAACTGGTCACACTTCTGCCTAGGGAAGTGGTGCCATTAATATCATTGATGAGTTTCAGAGAAGACGTGTTGGGATCCAATCCTCTATTAACCCTTTCACTCCACTATGGGGGTGCTCCGTACGTACAAATTCCAGCGGATTGGGGCCAATTCCACCGGAATTTTCGCTCCAGCGGATCGCTCAAAAATCTGCGCGTTCCGCACGTCCTTTCCAGCAGATTTTTGGTCCCGATCCGCTACCCGCTACCTGCCCAAATTCCGGTAGATATTATAGCAGATTGATCCAGCTGATCGAAAGGGGGCGCATTCAATAGTACATATCGTTCAGAGGTGACAAGACCAAAAATTAAATGAATGAAATGAATCGACTTCGAAGCTATTTTGCTCTTTCCTATACCCTATACGATAGCGTACTTTTAGCGACGAATGCACATGTAGCAATATGTTTTACGGAATGGACGAAGAGTGTCGCTACTTCATGGACAAGCAATTCTCGCACAAAGATAACGCGGACAACTCGGACAACTCGGAGTATCCATAATAAAATACACCTTTTTACCTTATACGCCTGCTGGAAACTAAGTATGAAAGGTAAGTTGAGCGGATAGCGGATTGCATTTTGGTATTCCGCAAACCGTTCCAGCGGATGGAGCGAAACAGTGGATGACCGCGAACCAGTGGATTCTCGAATCCACTGTATGAACCCTATGTTGTACCCATATCTTATTGACAGAGCGACGCGAACAAGAAATAGTGTATCACCATTAGTGCGAGGATGCATATATTTTTAAACAAGAAATAAAGGCAGAATAGTTACAAAGGGACTTCGTGAAATAGCTCAAAATAATTTGACTTAGACGATAAACAAATTCTAGTGGGTAGACTTATTAAAAGGAAAGAAGCGATCTGCTTAAGGTAAAGCGTCAAGTTTTCTACCATTTTCACGTTTTTTTAGGCAAGTGGTGGCTGGTTTCTATTCTGTATTTTCTTCTTGTTTTTTTACTTGAGCAGGAAAACGAGACAGAGAGAGACCAAGAAACCCGATTTGTATCAGAATAACAGCACTTTGACAAGGATGAAGAAGAATACGACACGGTTGTTGATATTTCTCGTGCTACAGTTGATCCAAGGCTGCGGTAGTGACGATATCCTGGATTTGTTGTCGTCTTTTATCGACTTGGAAGAGCTCGCTGAGCAGGCAACAACCGAAGCGTCTTGGGATGCGGCTACAGACGAAAAAACGTCCGTAGTTGATGATATTTATCCGTTAGCACCTGAGGAGATGAATGTCTTGCTCCAGATGCACGAGCTTTGTCAAACGGCGCAGTCCAAGGCGTTGCGTACGTGGTGTGTTGGTAAAGGCAGGTACTTAGATGAAGAAGACGAAAGCAATTTACTGTGTCCGTCTGGTGTATGGACACACCCATGCACTGGTCGAGTACTTGACACTAACAAGAGCGAAGTTGAGGAAAAGGTTGAGTTTTTATGGCCTTGGGGAGGACTCAAGTGCGACAACTACACCGACCCGACTACAGTAACGCATATGTAAGTTTTCACCAATTCTGTAAGGTTAAGTAGATATAATACTAATGTGCTGTAATTTGTAGATATCTTCCAGATAAAGGTTTGAACTGCGATCTATCTGAGATCGATTTAAGCGTGATGGTGTCACTGGAGGAGCTGTGGGTTTTGTGTTTTGTATTAACCCTGCTAACCTATTGCAATGAGCGAAACTAACAGTATGATGACAATCATTTTGTGCTGGATATGCAGTGATTTATCACGTAACGAACTGCATGGAGTCTTTCCTGAATGGCTTGGCGAAATGACACTGCTTCGACAATTAAAGCTGGAGGAAAATCAACTAACTGGAGATATTCCATCATCTCTTGCTGACAATGGAGCTCTGGAATTAATGTAAGATGAAGTTATTATTTACTTGCACAATTTAGTAACAAAATGGGAATTTTAACGGATGTCAGGAATCTTTCGAGAAATAATTTGACAGCTTCGACTCTCCACTTTTTCGACGCATTCCATCGTCTTCAGTACTTGTCTGTAGATCTCTGCTGTGTATTGTATTCTGCTTGTTGTTGACGCTTTTGTGGTGCTGGATTTTATATTTAGAGATTTATCTTACAACAATATCGACCTAAAGTTACCAAGAAACCTTTTCAAAAGCGAATTCTTGCAAAGTATGTACGTATCGTGCTGATTTCTTATGCATCCACATTGTTTTCACAACTTCCATTGATTAAGTAGAAAGCTCAGTCACAACAAGTTTCATGGAGACCTACCAGAGCTCCCAGTTTTCCAATACCTGGTGTCGATGTGAGTTTCTATCGATACTTTACCAAAGAAAAGTTATTGACGGAAGTCTATGGTAATTCGTCACAGTGATTTATCATCCAATCTGCTTACGGGTGATATACCAATCGAACTTTCACTCTGGGGTCGAGAAGATCCACACGATCCCGACGAAAACTCCAGTCTAGCAATCTTGTACGTTGTATTAAACTTTTATTTTCAACATGCTAGAATGCTGATTAAAACTTGTGTGATATTTCTCGTAGCGATGTTTCGAACAATTTGTTCACAGGAAGTTTACCAATCATATCAAATTTGACGTCACTACAGCGGTTGTAAGTAGTTGCTTGTACTTAAAGTACATGCTGTATTACCGAACTGATGTTCCTTTTACCTAGTGATGTTCAAAACAATGCTCTAAGTGGTTCTTTGCCTGAATTTCCACCGTCGCTGTAAGTAAATTATCGTCAATATTCGGCAGCTTTAACTCATTTATCCTATCTTACAGACTGAACCATGCCAAGCCTATTCACTTTGCTGGAAATTCATTCAATTGTCCAATACTTCCGGTGCTATTACCGAGTAACTTGACTTGTGTATGTGGCAATGGCTACAGCACTAAATCTCGTGTGGTGATTCCTGCTACCAACTTTTCCAGTCTCTGTCTCCCTTGTCCCGAAGGTTCTTACTCAAATTCTACCACAACTCAAAAGTGCCATTCGTGTCCGGCAGGATCTTCAGTCTCCGGTATAGCTGATCACTGCAGTCTGTGTCTTCCTGGCACCTACACAAATGAAAGTGGGTTACGGACTTGCATGGCTTGTTCTCCAGGCACTTTCACGAATCATTTTGGAGCGATATCATGTGAAAAGTGTGTTCCTGGTGAATTTGCTTCATCTGAAGGCTCGAGCAAATGCACTGAGTGTTCTGTGGGGAGTTTTTCAAGGTTAAGTGGAGCTGTTGCGTGTACTTTATGCTCAACTGGGACGTACACGAACGCAGAGGGTGAAGCAGAGTGTTTAATGTGCCCAATAGGAACATTTCAAGATGTCAAGGGGTCAGTCGAGTGTAAAAAATGTTCTGCTGGGTATATTGCACCGCAAATTGGTCATGTAAAATGTTCTTCTTGTCTTCCTGGGACTTTTTACGATACGGAAACGCAAAAGTGTTCACTTTGCCACCCAAATACATTTTCATCACTGGAAGCTCAGATGGAATGTGGCAAATGTGAGATTGGAAAGATTGCAGAAGGTTTCGGTAAGGAGAAATGTCTGCCGGTTGCTGCTCCTGGATGGGGGTATTTGTCTACTTCAGCCACTGAAAGACTCGTACAGTGTAAACCTGGAGAATTCAATGACGGTACCTGGCGAACATGTCAGTTGTGTTTACCAGGAACATTTTCAGCAGTTAGCGGCTCCCAAAACTGTTCATTTTGCGTCAAAGGAAGTTTTGCAGCCAGCAAAGGCGCGTTTTACTGCGAGAAAGCCCCAGCAGGTTCATTTGTTGATTTTAAAGGTGCTCATCGAACAAAATTGTGTCCTCCAAGTTTCATCTCTGCTGTGAACGGATCTGAATTTTGCACACATTGTCAAAAACCATCATTTAGTTTTCTGTATGGTGGTGTTGAGTGCAGAATGGCATCAGTTGGTGAATTGTACGACCATGTGACTTGGCCTCGTTTAGCTCTGGACTTGACGGGTGTTGCGCAAAATAATTGGCTTCAATCACCAGCAATTATTGCAATTGTCCAGATCTGGACTGACACAATAAACAGTTTTTCTGCTTCGAATTACCTGTTGCACTTACTCGAAGTGACCAATATGGGTAAATCTTCTCATGTGACGAGAATTATTGTTGCTGTGGAGACAATTGCGCCACCAAATGAAACAATTGAAGATTTGCACAACAATATTGACGACGCAGTGCAGCAAGCGACCGAGGCCGCTGAAAAGCAACTAAACAGTTTACTACACGAACTTAAAGGATCAAACGAGGAGGAAAATCGTGATAATAATGTGGAGCAAGTAGTGACTTTACTGACGACTGCTGCGTTCCAAAATACTTTGGTTCGTCAGTTAAACCGCAACTTTTTCGGTGGAATGTTGTCGTTCAGTCTGTTGCATTTGTCAATAGTCGATCCTGTGTTCATTTCGACTCGAGTTGTGGCTTGTGCACCTGGTACATTTTTCAAATTGACTGCAGTTTCAAGCGAAATGGTTCGTGAATGCCAACTTTGCCCGATAGGTTCGTACTCATCTATCAGTGGTGCGTTGGAGTGCAAATTGTGTCCTCAAGGCACTTTTTCAGCAGAACAAGGACAATCTGAATGTCATTCGTGCCCGATTGGTACCGATGCTGCAAAAGGAGCAACGAAATGTGCGAAATGCTCGTGGTTTACATTCGAGTGCAAAAACTTCTGGGAAGATTTAGTTGTCGCTATTTGCATTACTGGAGCTCTGTTGCGAAAAGTTTGGAAGAAGCTGCGTCGATTTTGCGCGGTTGACCAAGATCTGCAACAGCAGAACGAAAGTGTGGCTGAGTGCAAAAACTTCTGGGAAGATTTAGTTGTCGCTATTTGCATTACTGGAGCTCTGTTGCGGAAAGTTTGGAAGAAGCTGCGTCGATTTTGCGCGGGTGACCAAGATCTGCAACAGCAGAACGAAAGTGTGGCGCTTATGTCAGCTGTACGAACCCACGGTCGAACTTTCGATGGTTTACAGTATGCTCCGATGGTACAGTTGCACTAACATATTGGCGCGAATGGTAATATGTAAAAGAAATCTAAGTAATTTGTTACGGTTCTTTGTGTGTTTATATAGGGCGAAGTTTCTACAGATACCATGTTTAATTTTACATCGAGAAACAACTGAGACGCTTGTGATGCAAAGACGAAAGTGCCAAATAGCCCCTTTACGAGCTCCTAGAATTCGCCAAAGACACACAGAATGTCGACACGTGACCAAGATGCAAAGACGAAAGTACCAAATAGCCCCTTTACGAGCTCCTAGAATTCGCCAAAGACACACAGAATGTCGACACGTGACCTGGTCGGAGCAGCAGCTTCGGAATCACTACTAAATATGTGTATGTACTCACACAGACTCACTCGCCCAAGAATCTACATTTTAGCTATTTTAATGCAGGTAGGTTGCTGGGATATTTTCTATTTTTTGTGTTTTTGTATTGACTGACAGAGAAAGATCAAGAGCGATACTACCGGTAACAAGGCATTGATATAATAATATATTATATTACTACAATACTTACTACTTTGTACTACTGTACATAGTATGAGGTCTGCGAGTGTAGTACTTCGAAGTAGTAGCAAAAAGCATCACTACAAATCTCTTATGTTGGAAAGTGTACCATCTACATCTTGTTACGAATTATGAAATGCAAAAACGGTCAGACCGTAGGATGAGCGAGTGAAGTCTCTCTACATAGTGTGGCTATCCTATCTATTACCTAAGCCTAGGTTGTGAGGTACTGGTCCAAGGACTCACCCGAGATGTCCTCGATCTGCTTAATTACACGGTGACACGTCTTTTCCACCTCATCGTCCGTGTCCTCCATAAGCTCAGCCACGAAAGGAATACTCTCAGGTAGCATCGCAAGGAACTCATCGCCAATCACTTGGTAACATTTCTCCACCGTCACCAAAGCAGCAAGACGCACTGGTGCACAATCACCACGAGACTTCATAAGTACAGCATAGTGCAGCGGTTTCCACAAAAGGTCGCTCTTAGCGGCCCATGCTAAGTTCGCTAGACACGGTGCCAAGGTCTCAAGCACAAAATCACGCATTGAAGTGTCGTACTGCAACACATCCACCACATCCACCAGCGGCGCCATCACAATATCAAAGCGTTCCTTCTCGATAAAGCCGTCATTGTCATGGACAAAGCAGCCGTCCAGAGCACGCACCACCGACGTCAGCAGCAAAGTGTTGCGCTCACGCTCAGCCATTGCGTCAACGGTAGACGATGCTCCCAGCTTCGCCTTCTTCACTGGCGGCTCGTCTCCACTAGCGAAGAAATCATCGTCGTCTTCGCTCTCACTGTCTTCAGAAGACCGCGGCGGCTTTTGCATCAGTACCTTGCGGCTCTCACGAAGAGATGAAGTCAAAAACTCCAACATGTGAGCGTAGTAAGGCACTAAAATGCCACGCAGACGCTCGGAAAGTTTAACAACCAGCTTGAAAAACGCGATTTTGCGGGAGATGTCACCGGTCTTTCCCGACGAGGCGACTCGTGTTTGAGCCCATTCAGCCAACTTCAAGAACAGAGGCTTCAGCTGCTTCTCGCTCAGCTTTAGAATAAATTGAACCAGACACTCAAGGACTTCATCTTCGACCGCATCCAGATCCTGAAGCTTTGATGCATGTACACGACGCGCATCCAGTGCAGTGACGAAAAAACGAGCGAAAGAAGGTAAGTGCTTCCGAATCGCTGGCAACTCCAGGTTGTCGACTACTGTTCCCACGACCGAGAACAAGCGAATCACGCTCGTGTCGCTCTGCAGAGTCAACACGTGCTCGTACGCGCCAACCAAGTTAGGAAGGAGTTGACGCAGCTCCACATGGTTGCACAGGTTCAAGAAGCAGCAGTCCACAGACATCAGTACTTCTGCGTTTGAGGTCGAGGAAGAGAGAACTGCTGGTGTCAGGAGCGCGCGGATGACAGAAGGCAAGTATGGTCCCAGGAACTGCGGGATCTTGCTTGTAAACACCTCCAGCGACGCCAACAAACACTGGAGAACCGATCTCGTACCAGTAACTCCATTTGCTGACGAACAGTACTCAATGCCACTCAACAAGCGTGGGAAGAACTTCGGTAAAAGCGGGAAAACCACTGGACCAACAGCGCGGCAGATTGAAGATAAACAGACAAAAGCGCATCCAAACAAGTGCAGCGTCATGGCCGGCGCATTGACAATGTCTTGATCCACATAGTTCACCACAGTCGGCAGGATCTGCTTGAAGCGCTTGGTGTGCTCCGCAGCGAAGTTGCGTGCTAGGATGTCGACACTAAGCAGCGCAGTTTGAATGTTGACGCTGTTCTCCGAGCCGTCTGCGTTCTGAAGGATCGAGTCCAGCTCGTCCAGCATGTCGATAAATAGCAAAGCTTCACCGGACGTGAGCGTGTCACGTTCCTCCTGAAGGCGTTCGTTGAAAAGCTGCATCGCCTTCTTACGCACTAAGCTGTTGTCGTGGTGCAGCAACTCACTGATGACAGCCACGAAGCCCGGAGTGGACATAAGTTGTTGAAGAGCGCCAAGAATCTCAATCGATTCAGTAGCTAACGCTGTCCAGAAACCACTTGCATCGTCTTGAACAGACTGTTCCTGTGCAACTCGACGGAAGTACAACAAATCCAGCTGCGCCAGCATCAGATATTGGTGCTGGAGCACATCTTCATCGTTAACAGATTGATCACGTTCATTCTCGTACCTCAAAATCTTGTGGTGCAACTCACGCGCGCGCAAGTGCGCAGTCACAAACTTAACCAAAATCGAGTTGAATTGACGAGCCAAAGCGTTGGAGCTGCTCAGCCGCTCGTCTAGTACGAAGCGCTCGTACTCCACATCATCTTCATCTTCATCCATTTCGTCCGTGTCAGTGTCTGCGTTTTCAAGAACATGAGGCAGCAAGTCACGTGCCATTCGAAGAACCATCACGAGACACGAAACTTGTTCCGGACAATCAAAACTGAAGCACAAGTTGTGTGCAAACTGAATTCGCTCTCGTTGAACATCAATATCCGTTGCAACAGCAGCGTGCTGCAAGAGCGCAACAATGCAGTAGGGCAAAAGTTCACTTCCAAGAGATCGTACCACCACCTCAAACAAAGCTATACGCTTTCCTTTAGGAATTTGGGCAAAAGCATCAACGAAAAGTCCAATAAATCGCTGGGAAGTAATCAGAGCACCCGATTTCTCATTCTTCGTCGCCAAAATGTGCGGGACAACCGCCTTGATAATTGTCTCGAGCACGTAAAACGAGTACTCGTCTTCGCTACGAATCGAACCGGAACTGACGAAGCTGAGAATTTTATCCAGCGAAGTTAGGACACTTGCAGGGTGTAAATTCACCAGCGAACTAATGAACAGCACAGCCTCGTTACGCGTCTGAGGAGATGAAGTGCGGCCCAAGCACGTCAAAGTGTGCTTCACGAGAAGTTCAGGCTTCAAGTCAGCAACTGCGTGTTTCACAGCTTTAGCGGACTGCCCATTAGCGTAATTGATTGAAGACGAGCTAACTTCACAGACACGACGCAAACAGCTGAACAACACCTGCAAAATGTACTCGGAGACGACACTCTCGTGTTTGGGGTCACAGAACAACGTCAATACGTTCGCCAAGCTCGTAAGAAGCTTACTGATGTCAGCATCAGCGTTTTCAGCACTGTCAACCTTGACAACCAGCACCTCGAGAATGCAGCTCACAGCCGGGAAATCCACAGTAGCAGTAAGAGCCTCCTCTATCAATCGCACGAAAATATTAAAGCTGATGGGCAAAGTGTTGAGGCACTGAATCAGTCTTGAAGCAACAGTTTCGTCGGCAACCATCAGCAAACGAAGCAGCCTATCGACGAGTACGTGGCGAGCCACTTCGTCAAGAGCTTCGTAAAACGTAGCAGACAGATTGGTCAAAGCAAAGACTTGCAGCTTACGAAGGTGCACCACTGAGGTCGTTTCAGAGCTTAGCACAGCCAGCAAAGTGTCCAGAAACTTCTTCGAAACAACAGCTTTTCCTTTCGTCGAGATCGTAACTGCAGTATCAACATCCAAGTAATGGCCAATAAAGTCGATCAGAAGCTTCGTCGTGGGGATACCAGCACCCGACAATGCACAACCACCAAGAGCCTGTTGAAAGAAGTCCACAGACTGCATCCAGAGCGAAGTGGTCTTCACGGGGGCCAGCAGTTCAAGCAGCTTAACCGCGATCGAAATCTCATCATTACTCGCAGAAGACACAAAGTTCATCAATAGTTGATGGAACAGCGAGCTGTCTTCATGGGCGCTGTAAGTACCACAGAGAGCAGTGACAGAGTTGGAATCCATCAGGATATCCTGCTTAGCCTCCAAGAAGAATGTAGTCGCTTTCTGAAGAATCTTCAAGTTCACTGACGTTGATGAGAGAACAGCGTCACCACACGACGTGACCCACCGATTTAGACAAGAAATTGCTGATGTACGAACTGCCTTGCTGGGATCCGAGAGCGCCACCATCACAACTGGAATAACATGAACAAGCTGCTTAAGCTCCTTCTCCGATTCAGAATATGAATAGCCCTCCAGAACTGCAGAAATGATGTCCAGCGCCCGCGTTTTCACGAGAACCTTCAACGCGCTAGTTGTAGGAGCATCCACCGTAACCAATCGAGCCATGGTTGGCAGTAGTTCTGCTTCCAAATCGGCGTGAAAGAGATTGATCAGGCATTCCTGAACGCGGATAAATACGGGGGTTGGAGACATCAGTAGCGTCGCAACGCACCCGTCGAATTCGTCGCGAGAAACAGCAAATACATCGAACGAAACTTCCGACAGCTTCGAAGCAACGGTCACAGCATGCGCAATTTGCTCATCGGTCGAATTCTCTTCACTAATTGAAACAAACTCTTTTTGTAGGATAAAACGGAATGAAGTGTCCAGTGCTGTAAGTTTCTCCTTCGTTTTTTTCGTCGTCGACTTCGTAGATGTCAATTGAGCTCGAGCAGCCGAAAGAACTTCAATGAGGAATCGAGTTAGTGGCGTTTTGGTAAGTTCCGACTTTTCTGACCAGCTCAAACAATACGGCAGCAACCCCTGGACATCGACAGCAAGTGTACAACCAAAGTTTTCAGCCATACCTTCAATTGTCTTGTTTGATTCCTGTGACGCTTTGGCAGCATTAAAACTGAAAGGGTGATCAAGAATAGAGATCCAGTTCCACACTGTGTCAATAGAAACTGCAGGCTGTTTGGTCGAGTTTCCATGCGTAACAAGCGAAACGAACACAGTTAGGAGCTTATCATCATTGTCTGACGATGTCGTTTCCCGGAACTTCTTGAGAGTGAAATCAGCGATAGCCTCCGTAACTGAGGTTTCCCCGAGAGTTGACCACTTGTGTAATGCCTGAACAATCGAGTCAAGCATTTTCTTTTTGGTACTCAGACTTAACACGAGATCGCCTAGAGAACTGGTGACCATGAAGCTGGCGATACGCTTGCTGTCGTCCAATACGCGACGTAGAAGAACATCTCCGCTAGTAAGTACCTGATTCTTGTCGGGACTTTCTGTGCTCGCATCGTTCATTTTTGCCAGCGATACCAACGCTTGGTATCGAATGTGTTCTGTCGGGTGGTCCAACGCCAAAGCCAGTGACGTGTTGGCGTCTGTGTGGGATGGCACAAAGTGTGCCGAGTTGGCTACGTTTTCAAACGTCTTGGTAAGGAATGTGTTAAGCTTCTTGTCCTCCTCCGAGTTGTCACCCTGTTGAGCAATCAGTCCATTCACGACTGTGTCGACCTTCACTGCGTTCTTCTTGCTTAACGCCACTAAACCCTGCGAAATAGCCTGAACCCGCTCGTTATCCATCGAGAAATCCAATTCTTCCGCCTGTGCCACCAAAGTCTCTACGAGCTCTTCTGACAGCTCGTCAACCACCGAAACACTCTCAATCAGTGTAATCAACAGGCGCAAATACTCGTCGTCCGTGGACTTCATCTGTTGTGTCAAAAACAGCGTCAGTAGCTGCAGAAACTTGGCTGACTCGTAGTTGAACGTGGCGTCACGCAAGAAATCCGCCGCGTTCTCCATCTGCACGAGGTGTTTGCCCGCGCCCGTCGTCAATTGAAACGCCGGTTGCGTCTGCGCTAGGAAAATCACACACAACAGCGCGTTCATTTGGGCGCCAGGCTGCGCGTGTTTGACGAGCGACTTGACGAGTGCGTCCACCACTTTATCGGTCAGCGTGGCCTTGGACGCTAGCTTAGTGACGATCATATAAGCCGAGGACTGCAGCTCGGGAAATTCTACACTCTTGAGCGCCGAGAGCAGGTGCGGCACGAGCCAACGCAGCATTTGCTCCGTCACTTTTGTCTGTTCAAGCATCTGTAGCACCACAAGGGTGTACAGCGACGTGAGCTTCGGGTTGGCGGCGCCGATGCGCGTGGCCGCCTGGAAGATGAACTCAATGACGGATGACTCGTCACTCGCGCGTCGTACCAGCGCAGCACGCAGCAACGGCGTGCCATTCCTTTTTACAGGCAGGAGGAATTCCCAGCGAGTGTTGCTGATGTGCAGGATGCGTACCATGCGCACAAACCACGAGCTCTCGTGGTATGCAACAATAGCGGCCATGACGCCGTCTATGTTGTACCGGTGAATCTCGTAACGACGCACGAGGAACTCGAGCACTTTGTGTGTGGCTCCCAGTAGGAAATACGCGCTGAGAGCGTCCAGCAGCTTGTGCAACGCAGCGTTCAGCGCCGGTTCGTCCTGTTTGCTGCTCTGTGCGCGGCGGAATTGAATTCGTTGGCGACTGAAGAGCGCGGAAACTTCCGCGTCCGCTAGAAGCGACTCAAATTGCGCGTCCAACTGTTTAAGCTCCAGTAGTCCGTTCCAAGCCAAATTGTACACTGTTTCGTCGTCCAGACACGCCGCTTCGCGCTGGTCGTACAGGAACGTGTCAGTGCGGCGCTTGCTACCGGCGCCGGCTTCACGCAGCTGCTGCAGCTGACTCGCTAAAGCGCTCGCCATGGCTTAAGGTTGGAGTGAAGGTCGTGTCGTTTTCCAAGCCAACCAAAGCGTCGCCGTTTTGATACTGGTATTGGTTGAACCACTTGGTCTCGGTATCGAATGACTGGCGCCAACGCAGGAACCCAAAATTGGCGGATAAGAGCCCAAGATAAGGCTACTTTTGGGTACACTGGTTGTGCACAAACCTACTGTACGTGTACCCCTGGGTATCATTGAAGTACCGGTAAGTTACTGTTGATACATGGTTCACATAAAAAAGAGCCCTCGAACGATGATCAAGAAGGTGGTGATGCCCAAGAAGCTCGCGACGAGGGCGATGGCGACTGTAAACGGATACCGGTACCCGGACTTTGTTAAAATCGTGGAGGTTGGGCCGCGTGACGGGTTACAGAACGAGAAGACACTCGTGTCGACGCCTGACAAGGTGAAGCTCATTAATTTGCTGTCGGAGACGGGACTCTCGGCGATCGAAGCGACTGCCTTCGTGTCCCCCAAGTGGGTACCGCAGATGGCCGACAACTCGGACGTTCTAAGGACAATTGCATGCAAAGAAGGCGTGTCATACCCTGTACTGACCCCGAATATCAAGGTGGGGAGATTTTGATTTTAGTGGAAAGTATGGAGTTGTATGATGATGACGACTATGCAGGGCTTTGACAGTGCAGTGGCCGCTGGAGCGAAGGAGGTGGCTATATTCGGCGCTGCGTCGGAGACGTTCAGCCACAAGAACATCAACTGCTCCATTGAGGAGAGTCTAGAGCGATTCCGTCCGGTTTGCGAAAAAGCAGACAGTCTTGGAATTCGTGTTCGTGGGTAAGAGCGGATGGAGGGGTTTTGAATTGTGTGAAGGCCTGATAAGCGTGTCTTGAAACTCTAGCTATGTGTCGTGCGTGCTAGGTTGTCCGTATCAAGGACCAGTTGAACCGTCTGTTGTGGCTGATGTCGCTTTGAAGATGCTTGAAATGGGCTGCTACGAAATATCTCTTGGCGACACGATTGGTGTTGGCAATCCAGGTAAGCTGAAATAGCTCTTGCTACTGCTACAGATTAACGTCTAACACTATTGTTGTTTGTGTCCTAGCATCAACGTTGGCCATGCTGCAAGCCACGAAGGAGGTTGTACCGGTTGAGCGCCTCGCTGTGCACTTTCACGACACGTACGGTCAAGCACTGTCCAACATCCTGATCGCGCTGCAGGTACGGCAAATCGTTGTGCTCTGTCTTCTGTTAGTGTACTCATACAACCTCATGCAACATTTTATAGGAGGGCGTTGCAGTCGTGGACAGCTCCGTTGCTGGTCTTGGTGGTTGTCCGTACGCCAGCGGAGCTTCCGGGAATGTAGCGACAGAGGATGTGCTGTACATGCTGCATGGCCTGGGAATCCAGACAGGTGTCAACCTTCATAAAGTGATGGCAGCTGGCGACTTCATCACGAAATTGCTGGGCCATGAAACCCACTCTAAGGTGGCGCTCGCCCTAGGACAAAAGTCGAGTCGCCTTTAAAATGATTCGCAACACTAAACAATGGAAATAATCATTCACCGCTTTTCAACCAGTAAGATTTTGCTAAAATTTCGTTTCTACCAATCAATCTCATTTCTCGCAATTTCTCTTCTGCTTCAGTATGGGCAGCTCTAACTCCAAGAACAAGCAGCGGGCGTCCTCAACGAAGGTGGCGCTCGCTTTAGGACAAAAGTCGAGTCGCCTTTAAAATGATTCGCAACACACTAAACAATGTGGAAATAATCATTCACCGCTTTTCAACCAGTTAGATTTTGCTAAAATTTCGTTTCTACCAATCAATCTCATTTCTCGAAATTTCTCTTCTGCTTCAGTATGGGCAGCTCTAACTCCAAGAACAAGCAGCGGGCGTCCTCAACCGCCGGTGCAAACGGTGGAGCGGGAGCGAGCGGCGTCCGAGCGCAAATCACGTCCAAGGACAAGGCCATTCTGGACCTCAAGAACGCCCGCGACCGCCTCAAAAAGTACCAGGCGCGACTGGACATTGAGGCCAATCAGTTGCACGAGAGCGCCAAGAGGCTGTTGCAAGCCGGCAAAAGGGTGCGTTCGGCTGTAACTATTACTTTTAGTATTAAAATGAAGCTGTTAGCTGTTGATACGGACTGATGGTTTTTGTAGGACCGCGCGAAGCTGGCACTGAAACTCAAGAAGTAACCTTTAGTATTAATGAAGCTGTTAACTGTTGATACGGACTGATGGTTTTTGTAGGACCGCGCGAAGCTGGCACTGAAACTCAAGAAGTACAAGGAGCAGCAGATGCACCAAGCAGATGAACACTTGATCCAGGTGTTAGGAATGCTGGACACGGTGGAATGGGAGACGCAGCAGCTGCAGGTGTTTGAGGGACTGAAGGCGGGCAACTCGATCCTGAACGCCATTCACAAGGTTTGTGCATTGTGGAGGCTTGCTACGGTGTATGAGAGCTAAAACTATTGATGAACTCTTGGTGCAGGAAATGACCGTTGAGGCTGTGGAGGAACTGATGATGGAGACTGAAGAAGCACAGGCGACAGCAAATGTTGGTCACGCAATATTGAAGACGGCTGTCACGGTTTGGTGTCTGTTCTCACGATTGCGTATCGCTATATGGATGACAGGAAATCAGCAGGATCATCGGGGGCAGCTTGACTGTCGAAGACGAAGATGCCGTACTCAGCGAGCTGGCCGAGATCGAGAAGTTGGAAGCTGACGCGCTGGCCGCAGCTATGCCCGAGGCCCCGACCGTTGCACTCGAAACAGGTGCGTACGTAGTTCTCCTGTCAAACTACAACTATTTCTCCACTAACTTAGATCTCTTAAAAGTGGACAAATTGATGGACATCACAGCAGAGCAAGTCACAACCGCCAAGGCCCGTACTCTCAAGAGCAAGACGGAGCCCGTCGCAATTTTAGGTTGACACTGGTATATGTATTGGGTGTAGAATTTGTCGTGCAGCCACATTAGATACCGGCGAGCGTCCAAGAAGCTCTTAGTAACCTGCACCGTATCACCAGAATGTACCGGTATCTTTTACGCATCTGCGACACTGCGTTTGTTCCATACAAATACAGTACCGGTACCGGTAGTCACATTAAAATGATTCATAAAAGTAACCCACACTGCCTAATTCTGACGTCAACCAGTCCCTCCTCTCCCAAAACAACAGTATTTCCTCATTTGAGCTGTCCTGGAACCTGTCTTTATGGCTGGATCTGCGGATTGCGAATTCTTCACGCCATGGTGTGACCCGACCGCCTTCTACCCGACGTCAACCAGTCCCTCCTCTCCCAAAACAACAGTATTTCTTCATTTGAGCTGTCCTGGAACCTGTATTTATGGCTGGATCTGCGGATTGCGAATTCTTCACGCCATGGTGTGACCCGACCGCCTTCTACCTGTATCTGGTGATGTCTATCGTGCTTATCTGTGCTGCCGGAATGATGGCTGGACTGACAATGGGACTCTTGTCTCTGGACATGCTTAACATGCGAATTCTCGAGATGGAAGGCTCCGACGAGGAGAAAAAATACGCCAAGCGGGTGCTACCGGTACTCACTCAACACCATTTGCTGCTGGTGACGCTGCTCATCGTCAATGCCAGCGCTAACGAAGCACTACCAATTTTCCTCAACAAATTGGTACCAGAAGCAGTTTCCATCTTGGTCTCAGTTACCTGCGTGCTTCTCTTTGGAGAGATCATCCCGTCTGCGGTATTTACGGGACCCAATCAGTTGAAGATCGCAGCCATATTGTGTCCCTTTGTGAAGCTGTTGATGGCCATCACTTGCCCCATTGCCTACCCGATCAGTCGCGTGCTCGATATGTGGCTTGGAGATGACCACGACCCGGCGCAATACAAACGCAAGGAAATTAAGGCGCTGGTGACGCTGCAACGGGAGAACAACGCTGCTCGGAGGACATTTATTGACCATATGCGCCAGGTTGCAGACACCCCAACGCACTCCCACACAGTTACGACCATGTCTGCAATTGGAGACAAGCAGCCGCTCTTGACGCCGCAATCCTTTTCCTTATACGAGGACTCGGCGCAAGGCACCAAGTTGCATGTGGACGAGGTGACCATTATCCATGGAGCTTTGGATTTGGCGTCCAAGACTGTGTCGGAAGTCATGATCCCCATGAAGGACGTGTACATGCTGGAACTCGACACGGAGCTGTGTCCGGACATGCTGGCTAGCGTGCTGGCTTCGGGACACAGCCGTATCCCCGTGTATGAGCAGCACAAGTCGAACATCGTGGGACTGCTGCTCGTCAAGAAGCTCATCGTGCTGGATCCGGATGATCGTCGACCGATCAGGGATTTGATGCTGCGCAAACCCATTCTCGTAGGTCCCAAGGAGTCGTGCTACGCCATCCTGAATGAGTTTCAGAAGGGTCGCTCGCACATTGCTTTGGTTACTGCGGATGTGGAGCTCGTGTTACGATGCTGGCGCTCTCAGGAACCAATTCCAGAAATTGTAGAGTTTGTAGGCATCGTAACCATCGAAGATGTGATTGAGGAGCTTATTCAGGAAGAAATCGAGGACGAGAGCGACGTGTATGTACATGACATGGTGGACTACTGGCAAGCCCGTTTCCGCAGATACGTTAAAGGCACAGGGCCAGCCTTTGTAAAAAAGCGTCTCCGTCTTTTAGCCGAACGTGCACGCCGTCGTGTTAAAAGCCGTCGCGCAAAACAGGCGGCGGAAGCTGCAACCGCTAGCTCCATGAGATCGCCCGGTATACCGCAGTTACAGGCTCCGCTAGAGATCAAGGTGGTTAGTGAGAAAACTCCGCTGATTTCGAACCCGTAGGTCGGCTTCGATGCTGATACACGACCTCATTAGCTTGAAAAAAGCTGCCTATGTGCTGCTTTGTTGCTAGCTAAGTGCAATAAAAGTGTAAGGTATCCAACCAGTCTTCCGCAGATTTCTCGGGACGATGCTAC
>JAIKVB010000629.1:0-21748 GCA_024679045.1 Phytophthora brassicae
TTAGCTACTTTACTGCTACTTTAGTAAAGTAGCTAACGACAGTCCACGTTTACCTTCTCTTTTACTGCATTTTTCGTGCTATTTGGCTGGATCAGCGCTAGCTCCAAAAACTGCGATTTTTCATCCAGTTGGCTCACAGTGATGATATTTCCTTGCTTATACCTCTGCTCGTCACAACCATTATCTGTATCGTTGAGACGTATTTGGTGGCTGGGTGGCGTACTTTTAAAAGTATTTCTTGCTCGAGACTGTCACCTAAAAAGGTGAGCGGGCGAAAATGCTTCCCCGCTCGATCTTTTGCCTTTTTCAAATCTACCAGATGCTAAAAGTACTGCATCATCTCGATCTGCTTCCAACGTTTTAAAGACTCTCGACGACATAACATGTATCACAACTACGGTGGTACGTGAAATTAACTCAGCTCAAGCTCAAATGACCACGGATTGTCATTTTTCTTCATGATTTACGAAAGTGAGCAAGTTAAGTTAAGACCTCTGTGGGATCTTATTTTCAGAAAAAGCAATAGCTGGATGCCCTATGCAATTCAGTGCAAATCCAGTGCACAAAGGATGTGAAGAAACCAATCTCTAATTGACTAAAATTTTGTAAGGGGTCATACAAAAAGCAGTCTATAATTGTCTGATACAACATTAAGGAATTTGGCTAACGTGCCTGATACAACGTCTCGGGTTTGGGGGGGTTAACAATGCCTTGCAACTTCGGCCCCACCGTCAGGAGCTCCGTGGTGTACTCAGCGCTGCGAAATTGATGTCCAGAGCTGGTGGGGAGGTGTTGGGGTGTTATATTTATCAATATATTTTATTTGCAGTGTAGTTAGGGCGATGAGAGTGAAATGTTGGCGAAGTGGGGGGAGTGCCGTCAGCAAAGAAAATTGCAAGTATGTGATTGTCTGTGTCCAAGCCATTGTCAGTGTGTCCAAGCTGCAGGTCAAAAAACGCTTGCGATAGCGCAGGAAAAAGAAATCTGAAGAGTAAATGCGTATGACTAAGATGATTGGTAGTTAGGATTCCAAAGGGCTAACTGAGCTTCAGAGCCCTCCTCACTTTTACTTTTGCACAATACACGACGGCAACAACTTCAGGGAGGCTTACCAACTCCCCTATCACGTGTTCTCAACTTCAAGTTAGTGCTTAACTTATTAAGGCCTACCTGACGACGAAAATTCAATTGTTAACAGACACTTTCGCAAGTACGCCACCATAATTCTCCAATAAAATTCGTCTGGGATGGGAGCTCACCAAGTTAGCTAAACTGTACATGTATTCAAATTCACCTTCTCATCGTGGTGTGAAATCTCATTTCTACTTAGTGAAAGTTAACGGCAGTGTGTTAGTGGTCTCTTTTATGGCTATTCATCTGGCTCATTGCGTCAGTTTAACTGGAGTATTGTAATTCATGCGAGCGCAACAGGCTCCTGAATGTTTTCTAAGAATCATTATTAACTGGAGTATTGTAATTCATGCGAGCGCAACAGGCTCCTGAATGTTTTCTAAGAATCATTTTGCTTCTCAAAAGCCCGATCGTTGGTGTACTTGCGAAAGTTTTTTCCGTCCGATCCCTTTATCTGAGAAGGTGAACGCGCCTGGTTCAAGACTAACGGTATTCCTTCTCATTGTGAAGTGGATTCCAGCTAACATAACTCATTTTCACGAGTGAGGGCAACATCTGCAAAGAAGACTATAGCGGTGGGTTATTTGGCGATACCTGTGCATTACCTCATTTGGATCATGACGCCACCTCAAGATATGGAAGTGGAGGGTGTTACAACTTTCTCGTCTTCCCCCTCGACGTCGTATCGCTACGTGATTCAACTCAAGAATGACAAGTTGAGCATCTGGATGGAAGATCGGTTCAGCAAGAAGCAATGGTAAGAAAACACAAACTCGATATCCTTTTAACAAAGTGCACATCTTTACATGACACCCTTGATGCTTTGTGTTCGAAATAGGTACAAAGGACCCATGGCTAAAACTGACTATGTGACGTCTGAAAACACAATTACGGATGCGTCTGCGGCTGATTACCTCCAGGTAACATCTGTGTCGATGCCTACACAATCGCTGGCATAGAACACTAAACGTTGTGCTAATGTTGTAGTGTTTTAAAGATGCTCTGGATTGCCAATTGGAAGGAGACGGTGATGTACACCGAGAGCTGAAAGTTTTAAAAGGAGGTGGTATTCGAGTAGATTTTGCTATAACAATCCGCGTTCTTCGCTCGACACGAGTGGCCGAGTTCACTTTTGACTTGGATCCTGTTTCGGTAGAGCGAATTGACATTCTGGAGTCGAAAATGAGAGACCAGCAAGACGAGTTAGAGCGACTTCGTGGGGAAGTCAACGCTGGTCTAGCACTTCCATCGATTCACCTCACTGCTACAACCAAGAGTACGTGGGGAAGTCAACGCTGGTCTAGCACTTCCATCGATTCACCTCACTGCTACAACCAAGAGTGCCGCCGATACGTCCTTAGTCTGGAATACAGTTGAGGCTGATGGTTTCACCGTGAATGAAGAAGGCAAAATGGTGAACATTCACCATTCTGGGCTCTACACTATTGCTGCAGTCGTGGACTGCGTTCCATCAAATTACAACCAGACCGTTTCGCTCATGAAGAATGGCGAATCTACTCAAATTGTCTACGTTCCATATTCGGGTAGTGGACGCCACGTATCTACGACGCTAAACACCTTTGTGCGCCTGGAAAAAGACGATCAGTTGACGTTTCGATGCACCACCAGTGTTTACACTGCTTCGTATCTGTCAATTGTGCAACTAGGACGTTGAAAGTCAACAAACTGGGTGGATTAGCAGTATGTGCTAGCATTCGAGCTTCTCTCTAACAAGGATGTGCTTTGCAATTGTTGCGAGCTAGCTTGGCCCTTACGTATAGGGAAGTCGACCCCCTGAAAACTTATTCAATTGTGATGTATTAAAACTTATTCAATTGTGATGTATTTAAATATAACGAAGGGTATTACCACGTACTCCGATGCAAAAAACTTATTCAATTGTGATGTATTTAAATATAACGAAGGGTATTACCACGTACTCCGATGCATTCATATTTTTTTGTGAAACTTAGTATTTAAGATAACAACCTCATTTTTTTTTCGCATCCCAGTGTTTTGAGTAACTACGGGTCAAAATATGTTTATCAATAAATTGATTCCTAGTTATGCATACGAAAATGAGGCTGTTATCTTGGCTAAACTTTTTGAGTATTAATTAATGATGGCAAATTATGCCTTCAAAATTACACAAAAAGTTTATCGCACCAATTTATAAATGCGTCGAAGTGTTGTGTTTTCGATCTTGATTCGAAAACGTACTACGTACCGTGCGTAAGCTGCTCCGCTCGGAGTGAATGTGTAACCTATCGTGGCCTGCTAAACTGGAATCTTGTCGAGATGCACAATGGTTCTCAAGCTCTCCAAGGCATTCGAGAGGGCCCGCAAGGCAGTTGTAGATGCACAATATATTGTTTATTGATTGGCAATGATTGATTGTATGTTGCACTTATCTTTATTGTCACTGACGGACAGAAATTTAAGGATAAAATAGGATAAATACTTCAGAGGCCCAGCAGAACTGCGGCAGCTTTAGAACATGAAGATTAGAAGGTCAACTCAGTACACATCCGTAGCCAGCTCAATATTTTTCAATACGTCCTGGTCTCCAGTTACTCTATCTACACAGCAATTGTGTCACCTCCACGTCTCCGATCCCTACATAAGGCAGCAATCACGAGCACCTCCAGTTGCTACTCCTGTTTCATTCTTTCAGTGTGTTTGTGTTTTACTTGCGCAGCATCCGGAGAATGTTCTTGCGGATCTTTCCTTGCACGAACACAGGCTTTCCAAGACGACGGATACGTTCGCGCGTTTTCTTGGTGGCGATATGGCGCTTGTTGGCCTGCGCGCGTTTGACGAGACCGTTCTTGTTGACCTTGAAACGCTTCTTGACCGCCGCCTTGGTCTTGAGCTTGTAGCCCATGGAACGCATCTGCAGCTGCGGGAATGCCAGGGCGCTGCGCATAGCCAGCACGGAAACAAGTGGGTTCGGAGTGGTGGATCGGACGACGGCAGCGAAGCGCGGGGCTTGCACGATGGCGCTGGGGGTCACGGAGAGCGCCTTGAAAGAGCGCGCGAGGGATCTAAACGTGCGAATTACGAAAAAAGGAGAGAAGCGGGGGAGATGAAATGAGATGCGTTAAAAAAAAAGAGAAGGCACAGAAGGAGGAGATGGTGGTGAGTAGAGCGGCTAGAAGCACTTGGAAGAGGAGGTACGAGGTCTGGAAGCGTACCGGAATAGCGCCATGATGCTTTTAGTGGACGAGCAGTGAGATAAGCTCGGGTATTGTGATTGGAGGTTAATGTATGCTTCTCGATAGTTCCAACATAGAAAATCCTGGTGTAAGAAGGTCCCTCTCTTTACTGACACATCGGGCCAACTCTCCTCGAAGTTCATTTCGTAAGCTTCTCTTGAGAGTCTGACGACTTACCATCACTCTTCAACTAGCATGGACATCGGCGCGCACTGCTCCGTTCCGGCCTGCCATCAGCAGGACTTCCTGCCTTTCCAGTGCGACTGCTGCACCGGCGTCTTCTGCCTAGAGCACCGCAGCTACGACGCGCATGAGTGTCCCAAAGCAGGCAGCCACGACCGCCGTGTGGTGCAATGTCCTGTGTGCAAGCAAATGATCCGCTGGACGGCCGAGCAGGACGTTAACGCTGTGTGGGAGCAGCACGTTCGTGTGGGTCAATGCACGCGTGAGAAACTCGCGCAACAGCAGAAGCAGAAAAAGCCCAAGAAGAAGCGATGCGCCGCCGAAGGTTGCAGAGACGTCTTGCTCACGTCCATGGAGTTCCACTGCTTGAAATGCGGCCATGATGTGTGTCTTAAACACAGATTTGAAGCTGATCACGACTGCGAGAACAAACGCAACGCAAGCAGACAGCAGTGGCTCAAGCCTCGCAGCTCCAGTACCGTTAAACCCAAGCAGCCGTCGCAGTTTCAGAAGAACGCACAGCAAGCTGCTGCCTCCGTCGTGAGTGGCACCAAGTCAGCGGTGACGTCGCTAGTCCAGAACGCTAAAGCAGCAGGAAGTGCTATCACAACAAGCTCGGAGGAGTGTCCCTTGTGTCAGCAAAAGTTTGCGTATGTCAGCCAGCTCATCGCGCATGTAAATCGAGCGCACCCGGACTCAAGAAGAACTGCAGCTGCGCAGCCTGTTGCTCGAGCTGCGGCCTCAACTGGAGTGCCAGCTGGTAGTGAGGTGTGTCCGCAGTGCCGAGCCGTCTTTCCAAATGTAAATGCTCTGATTCAGCACGCTGAGACGGCACACACAGGAGCCGTCGCTGCAGGAAGTTCAGGCGACCAGGATAAGTGCACTCTCATGTAAAAAAGCGATTAGATACTGTATCCATTTTACAGAGTTAAATCTCAAAAAGAGACAACACTTACGAAAACCAACCACCATTTGCAATATATTAGTATATCTTCTTGCTAAGCGGAAAGTCGTTTATCCACCGGCGCCTTAGCCTGACTTGAAGAGAAGGATGGCCACTTGGCCCAAGTAAAAGTAGATGAAGTGCTTGGTCTCATGGGTCACGTACGAGCCGAAGTTGCGGCCTACGATGCAGTGCCACGTGGGGTTGTACTTCTTGTCGAACTCTTTCTTGATAAAGGCGGCGATGTCCTTCTCGATGTTGTACTTCTCTAACGCTTGACTGGCGCAATCCACGGCATCCTGCTGCATGTCCTCGTGCATGTCTGCATTCTTGATCACGGCCTTGCGCTCCGACATGGCAACTGTCTGTCCGATCCAAGAGGCGAAAAGCTCGAATGTGGCGCCTTCTCCCCCTTTGCTTTTTTGCAGTCGCTTGGCTAACCGATAGATTTCCGAAACGACCAATAAATTCCCGGATCCTAGAATCTAAAATTAGGACCAGCAACAAAGACAACCAAGTTTGAAAGGATTTATGTGCTGCACACTACTTTTACTTTCTGTCATCCTAGATTGTGCGTTTTGTAATATATTTTTTTTTCCTTATTTACGTCGTAAAAGGTAATAATGTGCTAACGATTATATTGGCGAGAAACTTTTAGGATGCACCGGAACAAGTCTTGTTCCGGTGAATCCGTAGGCAACGTTCACAAATGGACACTTCTGTCCATTTGATGGAGACAAAAACACTTTTTGAATGTGATACATCTGCTCCGTTTGTACCGGTATTTGCATATTTTTCGTACCCTCTACCTAATTCTCCACACCACAAGACCATCCATGCAGCCGCTGTGTCTACGGGACTCGTTTAACCAACTTCCGTGCTTAATTACACTACACAGTGTCCTCTTCCGAGCGAAGCTGCGGCGCTCCGACACCTCGCGCAATTTCCCGCAGCTCCTTCATCTTGGCCGCAAAGAATTTCAGGTCGATAAAATACTGTTTCTTAGCTCTGGTTGCCATGGCCTCGCGCTCTGCCGGAGTCATAGACAACACCTTCTCCACGGCATCACAGACTCCAGCAGCATTTAGTTCAGCAGTGAAACCCTCTACGTCCTTCAAACCATGTTCACCCTTGTATTTCCCGCCCAGCATTTGCTCTTGATACGTTCATAGACAACACCTTCTCCACGGCATCACAGACTCCAGCAGCATTTAGTTCAGCAGTGAAGCCCTCTACGTCCTTCAAACCATGTTCACCCTTGTATTTCCCGCCCAGCATTTGCTCTTGATACGCCCCACGCGTCACAGGAATCAGCACGCCCGACTCTGGAGTCAGAAACTCGTTCATGGGGGGAAGATCAGTGGACACAATCACGGCACCGCTAGCACGTGCCTGGTTAATGTAGTGGCCGTAACCTTCTTGTAGACTGGTACACATGAAGAATGCCGACTCAGCAATCATCTTGCCAAAATCGTCAGCGCTAGCGCGACCGACGTGCATGTGCACCTGCGTGTCCTTGATCTTTTCTTCGTAGTGATTCTTAAGGTTTCCGTTGTACACGTCCTCATGCATATACACGTGAAGTGGGGGAAAGTTGGGGCGTCCAATCCAGCAATTCAGTACGGGTCTGGTTCCTTTCTGTACACTGGTGCCGACTGCGTGAATAAATTGCACGTCAGACCAGTTCTTGGGTTTAATCGCGTCTGCTCCCAAGCGGGTTCTAGCCAACATAGCGACATCGGAGGACGTATGCCGCGTATAGAGCACCTTGGTGTCCCGTGGGTTACCTTCCTGTTGATACCACAACCTCACACGACGTGCACAGATCGCCGTCTTGCACAACACAACGTCCACTCCCCAGTAATGCTCCGCCTTGAGCTCATACATTTCGATATTCGGCATAAGGTACATGGGTTTGCTCGCCGGCCACTCGGATGCGTCTGGAATGCCGTCCCAATAGTGATTTAGGAAGATCATCGGTGTCTTCGGACATAAATCATGGTATGAGAGCGTCTTGCCGGTCTCTTTGTCCACGTACTTCATCTCAATCGCCCATGCCGGCAGCAGTCGAGACTGTAAAACTACAACAGCACATAAAATCAACATTCATACTATCAATTTGCTCTCCTACAAACATTAGACGACTTACATTTCGTGTATGCAATGGAATCTTCGCAGTATCCGTGTCCTCGGATGCCCAGCGGCAGGAAAATGTCCACATCCGGACACTGTCGCATCTTGTTGAGTAAATTAGGATCGTCCTTATCAATGAGGACGCTGGGTTTGGCTACTTTGCCGTTCAGTCCGTAAGTCCACGGTACGACGCTGTCCTTGTAAGAGAGACAGGCCTCGTGCAATAGACTGAGATGCACCAGATCGGATTCGTCCACTTCATCCGCCCACTTGGACTCGAGGATCTCGTCTGGGTAAAAGTTATCACCCTCCTCAGTCTCTGCGTGCAAATACCGGTATTCGTCCGGTACAACGTTACTTTTTCGCAACACGGACAACTCCACCACCAGTAGCAGCGCCGCCAGCCCCATCGTTCCTAGGAGAATTTGCGTCTGTGTGGGTAGACGACTATGTCGCCCCTGTGCATTGTAAACCTTGTGGAACTCCTTCTTGGCCATCGTCACGGGCTGCTAGATACTCTAGCTCAGACAGTCTCTAGTGACTCTCTCCACTATTATAGCAGGTGACAAAGGGTAGGGTTAATAGTCATGCCCATTGGTGGAAACGGCATAAAGATACGGCACAGTGTACCATTCTGCCGTGGTGCTGAGTGAGTACAGTAGCTCAACAACTCACGATGACTGAGGCTCCGACAGCGGAACTCCGCTAACAGATACTCGGTAGGCAGAGTCTGTCTTCTTGCGCAAGAATCTTGCATGCTTACATGTAACGTGCTGGTAATGCAACTGGGCAGCGTCTTCCAGTTACTCTCCTTGCGCCGTTCCTGGCTCGTTATGAGGCTTCGAAAGGGTCGTTGTAGTGTATGGCGTGCGGCCGCCGACCAGTTCTTTTTCAGTGTCGCTCCCATCTGACGTGCGTGACACCAAATTTAAGGATATCAGACAAGGAAAAAAGGTGGTGGTTTCTAAATGCCTGCAAACTCTGTTCTTTCCAGGCTGTAGGCGGTAATCGACTCATACTCATACATGTAGGAGCTCAGAACTTGGCAGCCAGCCAGCTGCAGCTACGATCGCACCAGCATCTACGTCCAGTTTCGTTCGAAGCAGTTACCCTACCCCTCATTGCAGGACACCTCAAGAATCGTCAAGTTGCCGTCGTCCATACAAAGTGCAAGTGATCTGGGGGTGCTCGTTCTGGAAGGATTCCCCATACTAAAGCCAAGTGCGCTCGTTTTTCTCAACTGCGCGACCCCCCGCCCTTGTTCCACAGTGAGGAACTCGCAGCAAGGGGAAGAAGTGCGGAAGCAGCGCCGACATTTGTCTGTCTTATTCAAAGCTCACTCGATCCTTTTCCAGTGACAAGCGGCGTTGCCACCTCGCTCGTCTCTGTCTCGAAGCGTCGGGAGCTTAAATTTTGCCTTCGTTTGGCCACTTTCACTCCTTCGCACTTCAAAAGGAAAAGAGCGAAGAGGACGACACTTCCTCCTATCTTTTGGTGTATAACATGATGACATTATCACCACAGCCGCTGGCCATGATGAACCATCGGGGGGAGCGCATCATGCCGCTTCCGTATCGACCGAATAAAGCCAAGAAAACGCGCAAAATCTCAGTCTTAGAGGGCGATTACGAGCACTTGCCTCAAATCAAGAAACAGCGCAGTGACAAAGACACGGAGCCTGAGCTGGAGCTGGAGCCGACCAACTCGCCCTTCGACTTGCACTTGAAAGCTGTATACGAAGGTAACGCAGAGGACGGACTATCGTTCTTCCAGTCGCATGGTTACTACGACATCACCGACGCCAACACCGTCGAGATGTTCCGTGTAAACTTCGGACTCGACGACGGTTTCTGGTTGGACAAGGAAGAGGACGAGCTGGAGGACGTTGTGTTTGAGACGGCTGTGTACCCGTTTGGCTCGCAACAGATTATGAGCTCACGCTCGCTGCTGCGTCGTGAACGCTCGGAATCTGGCAGGTTTGCGCTGCTGGACGACGATGGTAACGAGGTGGACGAGCACATGCTTTGGGAGCTTGAGCGAGAGGACCGACTTAAGGCCAGAAGTCTGCAGTTGGACGACGACGATCTAGCCGAGCTCGCTCATGATGAAGTGAGCATGGTACAGGCCATTTCCTCTATCCGCACAGAGAAATTTGAGCTGCACGAGTTCTTTCTGCAAGCTTTTCGGGAGGAACAGGCTCGCATGGCAACACCTGTGTTGCAGCAAGTGCAACGCACGGAGCTGCCGCAGGTTATGCCACCTGCAGATGTAGAGCTCCCGCCATACTGTGGCTATGTCAATTTGCTGAAAGATACCATCCCTTTCTTAATGCGCAGCTGGCACAAACGCTGGTTCTACTTGGACTTCCAGGCGGGCGTCGTGCTCATGTACAAACGTAGCTACTGGAAGAGCCCACGCGGCGTCGTGGATCTGCGGAATGTTGCACACGTGGAGAAGATGAGTCAGGGCGACTTCCGTGTCGAGTTCCATGACACTGGAGCGGACGCTCCCGCTATGATGCTAATGCGCGCCAAGACTCCTGAGGAGTCGGAGCTCTGGGTCAATTTGATGCGCTTTGCTAAGCAGTCGTCGAGCGGTGCGCCGCTGCGCACGGATACGCTGATGGACAACACCAAGGCGCTGATGAAGAAGGCCAGTAAGAAGAACCAGGTGGATGTCCTGGCTCAGATGCTGCAGAACTCGGCGAACAACGCGCCTTCAAGCAACTTGCGCGCTATTGCACAGGCTTCGGCATCAGCAGCTTCAGCTGTTTCGAACAGACGCAATAGCAAGCCACACCGCCATGCGCTGACAGCATAGGCTCACGGTTTAGAAACAGACAACACATGGTAAGCTGAGGTCTCGACAGACAAGATGACCAAGACGAGAAAAAAACAGAAGACAAAAGTCAAAGTGTCAGGCGAGGGGAAATGTTTCCCTTTCTTGTACAAGAAAAACACGAATGTTTACGAAGAAATTTATCTATTCCCGTTCAAGTGTTCAAGAGCTTTTCAGTGTAAAACCTCGATATGTTCATAGCCAGAAAGCAATTCCAACAACTCAGCCGACTTCACCAAGATTAAAAACGCGCAAAACAGAAAAAGGGAAAAATACAATATTTTCTGTAACATCCAGCCATTTTCTTTCATTATTTAAATACCGACGTTGGGACGTTGAGGCAGGCAAAAATTGTAAAAACCCTTCTTGGCGAAAGTTGTGGTCTTGCGCCAACTGCAAGGTACAGCTTTGTACCCTTCGAGCGCCACGGTTTGGTGCTGGATTGTGGCCAGATCGTCATCGCCAGTGTAATGCGGATCCAGCGTGAGGAAAGCGCAGACTCCTGAATCTGGATCGTAGTCAACACCCAGCAGTGTAAATGCCAACTGACCACCGCCCATCATAACGGGAGTTCCCTGTGTCTCAAAGTGATACAGTAGCTCACGTGCTACGTCAGGTAACTGAGCGCCATTGGAGACACTGAGTGAGCGGAAAGTGACGCCGAAAAGCTCATCCAATACGTAGCCAACTTCCAGACTGCCAATCCACTCGGTTGAACCTTGAAAACGTGCAGGTTTGTCCCCCATTTTCACTAACGCACTTTGAATATGGTCGTGTGAGAGAAAACGCTGCTGGGTATAGTGCTGTACAAACAGCCAGGAAGACAGAGTCTGCAGCGACCGATACGCACAGCCCCAGCCTTTATCATTCTTACCCTGCTGCATATAATGATAGTAGCCATAGAACCCATCCATAAGTGCTTGCTGGGTCTGAGGCCCAACTCCTGAGCTCGGGATACCCTCGTGTACGTTGTGCAATACGTCACTTGAAGCTAACCACTCACCTTGCTGACTCAAGTTGCATATAATGGTAGTAGCCATAGAACCCATCCACAAGTGCTTGTTGGGTCCGAGGCCCAACACCTGAGCTCGAGATACCCTCGTGTACGTTGTGCAATACGTCACTTGAAGCTAACCACTCACCTTGCTGACTCAAGGAGCAGCCACGGGACACACGGAAGAGAGATTGATCCATTGGTTGAAGGAACGCACGATGAAGTTGCTGGAGCGTTTTCTCATCGTCCATACTAACGTCACCGTTATCAGCGCTGGTCGAGCTCGAAACCATCGTTAACGGGAATGCCGCGCCAATTAGTGGGAACTGGTTTGCTACGACAGAAGCGACAGACTCAGGAGTTATCTTGAGTTTGCTGACGACGTCTTCCAACTGATCATGAAGTTGTTGGCGTAGCATTGTCAAAGCATCCGAGAGTAACGAGTCTACAGGCACCATGACAAGTGCATCGCAATGTGCATGGAAACGACGTATCGGATTCTTTGAGGCTGATGGTGCTGGAATGGTAAGTACAGGTGCTGTCACCTCAGCCGACGGATCCAACGGTGCGAGGCTCACTAACAGATCGACGTTGGTGATATCACCGTACTCCAGTGATGATAGAAAACCGATTTTACCATCTTCCTCTCCAGCTTGCTTCGCGTTCTGTTGTATCTGTCGTGTCGGTCCCTTCTTCCCCTTTTTGCCGTTTTTCTTCTTACTCTTGACTTCCTCTGCATCGTCCTCAAGTTCCGGTAGTATCTTCTCTAACTGCACCATCTTGGCGTCAGGAGACAGGGCGTCTTCGCCACGTGCGTTCAGCACACGGAAACTCCTACCTTTCTTGCTCTGGACGCCAACCCGGACGTAAAAGTTCTCTTCCTCCCTCGTTGCAGCCTCGTACTTCTCCAATTGATGTAGCAGCTCACTCTTGTCTCCAAGTACATGCAAATCCACTGCACAACGCAGAGGAGCGAATCCCACCGCTCGATGAAAGTCTCGAGCGTGCAAACCTTGCACAACCTCGAGCTCTATCACTGAAGTCTTCCCATCCACACATTGAAACAGTCTCGGAGACTGCGTTGTCAGCTCATACACCAGCACAATCTCCTCATTCTCCTCCTTAACAACCTGTAATGCTACTGATTCTGTCCATTACACACTGGAAATATCAGCCACAAGTCTATGAAGTACCTAAACTGCGTATAAATTGCTACTTACCGAGCTCGTGCGCAGCGTCTAAAGCTCCACCTCGAACCACAATAAAGCTTCCGATACGCGACAGGCCTCCAGGCAAGTGGTGCTCGAAAGAGCGACCAGAGTCGCCAGTAGACAGGCGGAGCAGCCCCCAGATTGCGACTTGCTGCGTGACGGAGACGTCTTCTCCACTAGACGTTACAGATCTCTGCGTGCCGATGACTGCGCCACGAGAGAGAATGGAATAAGAAGAGGCGTCTTCGCTGTCTTCAGCGACGTCGGGGGCGGCGAAGCGCCGCACAGAGCGCAGCAGCGGAGCCGAAAGGAAGGCTTGCATAGGTCTCGGATACCGGTCTGACGTGGAGGACATATAAAAGCTCCGATTGGGCAAAAAGGACTCAAAGTTAGCGAATAAGAGTGAGATCTCGCGTGCAGCTGAACGTCCAATTGTACGGGTGTCTCGCGTAGCGATTTTGGCCAATCCTTGGCATCAATAGCTAAGCTTGGCGTTGGCGCCGCATCTATTAAATACACGATGGCTCGATACCGGTACATGCATGGAAATGTAATGGCAGAAGCTGCTGCGCTGCATTTTGCCAGTGACCGCACTGCGACTTTCCCCTGTTTCGGTACCTGGCCCTTCAATGAAACAAGGAAGGCTATCGCGACCGACTGAAGCGCAGCCAAAAATCCAACCGTTGCTTCTGCCGCGTCGGGCACTTACTTACCTGGTATGCTACGAAACAACTTCGAAGTAGACCACAAGAGTCGTCGAGTGCTTATGCCAGGTATTGTAGGCTCCAACTCTACAGTACAGGCACCTCTAATAAATTGTAGTGTACTTTAAGTACTTCGAAGTATAATACTGTACCAGTTACAGTACATGTACTGTAGAGCTTATCAAATCGACGTGGCTCTGCACAAAACGGAGCAATCACTCCTGCGACCGACTGCCTTACTTGGCTACTGTATGGATTCACTCACTATCCCGCGTTTTTAAGCCAGGCGCAAACAAGGGATTCCCAGTCACAACAGCAAACTGTAGAGGTACAGTACACTAAGGTATTAACTACAGTAAGACCCAACTGCTGTCCAAAGTTCCTCGTCGTCGGTTGCTCGACTTAAAGGGTGGGTTATTAGCCAGTGCGGAAAACCGCCCAGCACCAGCAGTACCCATGCCCATGATCTACCGGCGCAATCGAGGTCTCTCGCCCACGCGGGAACAGGCTGACGTCGCGCGTGGCTCCATCCCCACAGAACTGGACACAGACGCGTCTCTGCTGGGCCGCACACGTCGCTGGTGGCGCGGCCGCAGCGTCATGTTGGCATCCCAGCGCGTATTCCAGACCATGTGGCTAGCTGTGCTCGTGTACGCGTTTCTAGGGCTTCCAGTACTGGGCCGCGTCCTCAACTTCGCGCGTTTCGTGCACCGCTTCAGCGCTCTCAAGATGCTCCAAGGACTCGTGGCCGGTTTCCTACAGGATGTAGCCATCTTCTTACAGGCTTCTACGTGCATCTGTCTGGTTAAAGTGCTGCTGGACGCCGACAACTTCACTCCGCATGGACTTGTGGCTGCTAACAACGCGCGGAGTTTCCCGAACTCGGGATTCTTACGGGAACGCAGCGGTAGCAACAGGTTTTTACCGGTTTATATGCCAGTACTAGCCAACGAGTACGATCTCCGAGACGAAGGGATGGAAGCGCTGGCGTCCGGAGTAGCTACCAATCACAGGACGCTGTTGAGCTTAGGGGCAGCAGGCAATCGCCCGGCACTCGTGGCCAGAGCCAAACGCGCGGTACACGCGGTCGTAATTCTGTCGCTTCTTCAGGTGATTCTCGTGGCTGCGACCATCGCTAGTGTAGCCGATTTCTGTCTGCAGGTGACGATGCATCCGCGACTGAACCGCGCGTTCGTCAACATCTTCTTCAATTACATGGCACAGTTCACAGCCTCACTGATGGACGAGGAGGTGTTGACACACACTGTGGTGGGCTCTTGGACGATTTATTTGGCGCTCATTGCTGCCCTTACGTACGGATTTTACACGGGGCGACTACCGCTCGCATCGGATTTCTTGCGCCTTCCAAGCGCTCTTTGCTGCTGCTTTGATCGCCGCTACATCGCCCGGAAGGACTCGATGAACTCGGCAATAACGACGACGTCTGGCTCGTACGTGACGAATCTGTTTGCGTCTTACTGGCAACGAGCCGGGAAACCCACGCGCTCACGGAGACGTAGCGGACAGAATACCAGTCATTTGCCTGGAGGAAGCAGTGGGAGCTCGAATGGCTACGCTACGGCATTTGCATCAAGTTCCTCGTTGTGTTCGTCAGGTTATGGATCGTATACCAAGTCTGGACCATTGACGGTGCTGGCTCGATGCATTCTTGCGAGTGTACTGGTAACTGGAGCTGCTCTCACTGCGTCGCTTCTAATTAATGGCAAGGGCGGCGTCGATATGAAGCTCATGAACAACGCCATGTTTACGCTACAGACAGAGCAGTTTTTCGTCCATCCGACACGGATTCATCGCGAGGAGATCAACTGTACTACAGCTAGCAGCACATTGCGAGCCACACTTGGTGTCTCGGAGAAGTACGATCTGGACAATCTTGGAAACGATGACCACTGCGCGTTACTATGGCGCAAAACAACAGGCTTTGAAGGCGATACTGTGTTTGAACTTGATCTGAATGTAACAACTCCCGTGGTAGTAAAGGAGACAGCAGAGAACGCTACGGTTAAAGCAGATTCTGGGTCGGTAGTAGCAGAAAACACGACGAAGGTGCAGCCAAACATTATTGTGATCAATATGGAGTCCTGGAGGCATCTGGATGTTGGCGTACTTGGTGGTGCTTCGAAAAAGGAGGCAACCGGTAAGAGCGCGACGCCTCATTTCGACGCGCTGGCGAAAACTGGCGTGCTTTACAGTAAACACTACACGCAGTGTGTCCAAACGACGCGGACACTACTGACGACTTTGTTTGGTATGCTGCCGTCGTGTACGGAAACTACAGCACTCAAGCAGTACAGTACGACGCTCAATGTTCGTGGTCTGCCCCATTTTCTGAAGCAGCGTGGCTACTTTAACCTCTTTTGGAGCGCTGTGGACCTCACGTGGGAGTATTGGGATAAGTTTCTCTTAAAAAATGGATTTGATAAGCTCGTGGACGACCGCAAGATTCGCAAAATGTTGCATGAATCGCGCAATTACAAGAATACGCCAGATGATCATTTCTCGTGGGGAATGCACGACCATTTGTCCTTTGAGATGCTTCTGTACGCCATCGAGGCGTCACATAACGCTAGTGTGGATTCGGTTGAAGCTTTGGCTCTTGTAAACGCGTCGTCAATGGAGAATATCGGTGAAAGTATGAATGGAACGTCCACAAATGCGACAGAAGCTGAGGACACGCTGACGGTACCTGAGGCCGCTGCTAAAGGCAGACACTATCACGCTACCCACTCCGGCAAAAGCTCCGGTCCGACAGAAGTCAAACCTTCGTCCTCTATGAAGGATGTTCCTGTGACAAAGCCACCGCTTCCTGGTTGGGAAGGGCTGCAGACTCCTTACTTTATTGATATGTACAGTATTACAAGCCACAACCCCTGGGCGCTGCCAAACTACTACGATTCACCTGACCTTTCTGGTCTCTATACAAGGTACAACAAGAAATATCTGGATTCCATGTACTTTTCCGACGAGATGCTTGGAGATTTCATCGCTGGATTACGTGCTAAAGGGTTGATGAAAAACACAATTGTGATTATTGAAGGCGATCATGGCTATGGACGGTTGGAACACGACAATAATCCTTCTATTGCTGATTCTGGTGTATGGGATGAGGCTTCCAGGGTGCCATTCCTTCTGTTAGCGGACGATTTCCTTCGTGAACAGGACAAGGGTACAGTTGTGGATCAGTTGTCAATGCAGTCGGACCTGATGGCTACAATTGCCGACATCTTAGGTGTTACACCAGAGGATCCGCTCTATCAACATGGCTACGGTCACTCCATGAAGCGCCGTCGTATCCAACCAGAGGCTCAGAAAGAAGCTCAGGCGCTTGCAGTCCAGAGTGCGAAAGACCAGAACGCAGAGCTCAAGGACTCAGAAGTAGAAGCTCTTGCGGTAGAAGCTCGGGAAAGTCCACAGGAGCGCCGCGTGGTCATGTGCAACCCGTTCAATGGGATGAGCAAAGGTGTACGTACCGAAGAACTCAAGTACATTTTCCACCCCGATGGTTCTTACAATGTGTTCGAGCCTGCCATCGATGCGGCTGAGAAGAAACCACTGCGAACAGGCTTTGATATTGAGGCGATGGACGATGCCACGCGCGATGTATTCGAGTACGTGACGAAGGCGGTGGATTTGAACCAGTTTCTCTTTGAAGCCAACCGGTTTATGACTCCAATGCCGACACCTTCTGTCGATAAAACAGCAATACTGTACAACCGTTTACGAAGACAGAACGGGACGGAGGAGGACGACCATATTTCCGAGCCGAAACAACCACGAGGACCTCCAGCACCCTTGAACTCGCTGGATTAGACCAGATCATCGTAGTTTTTATTAGGAACCCCCGTCGCACATACAGTAAATCCAAACTCGCGGCATTGAACAATAATTATTGGCAATTTCACTCGCCAATAACCGGAACTAAAGGAGACAGAAAGTGTTGGGAGAAGTACAGACAAACGCGCGTGCTGGAATTTCGGCCCTTATTTTAATAAATATCCTCGCAGCTCCGTTCTCCCGCTGCTTCCTGTCCTGAATACTCCCAAGTCTCGTTCATCTTAAAGCGTCTGCTCTAATCCACACTATACAAGAAACGAGAGGTCTTTACACCATACTTGGCTCAGTTGTTTACAGCGCAGTGAGTTGCTATTACACTTTTGCAGTCTTGGTCGCTGGTTGATCGAAACTCCCGTCTGCAAACACTTCGTCAGAATCTTGTATCCCAACGAAATTATCGTTAGAAAACGTACATGCTATGACGGAGAAGGCGCTCAACCGCAACGAATCCCTGCGCGCCGACAGCATCGTGTCGTTTTCTGACTCCTAATCAGCAATAAAGCAATAAATCAATATATTGGCGACACCTTTCCGATCGAAAGTTCCAACGCTTCGTACTCTGCCGCTTTCGAGTCGCTCTTCAGGTATCGGAGACAGTAGAATGGGTTTAAGACTGGGCCAGTTGAGTCCCAGCTCATCCTCCGTAAGCACCGTCGTCGGCTCATCGTACGCCAGCCAACGAGCTTGAGAGCGCCGGACAGCCTTACGGTACAACACGAAGCGGTATATCCAGAGCGCCAGAAGCGCCAGCGCCGCGAGACCCAGCAGAACCAGCGCAAGCTTCGCAACACCCAGCTCCATGCTGCCGGATGGCGATTGCCGTCGCCCTCGGAAGTGAAAAAACACGGTGTTTCAAAGGCGAGAGTCGTTACCTGACACAGCCAGGGGATTTTCGAGACTGATGTGCCTGCTGGACGTGTGGAAGGTCCATCCTAGCATACAGCATAACAAAGATGAGCCAAAACTGAACAATAGGCTGGCTTCAACTTGGGTACGGTACACACATATCACAAATGTCGCTAATGCATGGACATTAATTAAGGTCATGTACTGTAGTCTTAAGTGTGCAACACTACCAGGTACCATAACTTATGGCTCGTCGTCTGAGGCCTCAACGAGCACAAAGTCGGTAGAGCCTGGGACGTCTTCTGATAATACATTCACATCACGTGAGTCCAATTTCGCTTGTAAACTGCGCTGCACCATTCGCGCCTCCTGCGCTTCCTGCACAAGCGCGGCCAAATTCACTTGCGAGTACGGCTGCAGTCGTTTCACCTCCTGTACCAGCAGCTTCTTGTGTGAACGTAGCGTGCGGTTCTGCTCGTCCAGTGCTTGTAGCTGCACCGTCTGCTGCCCGTACTTGTCACGCCACGAAGACGCCTCAACTTGGGAAGCTGCCAGCTGAGCCTCAAGCTCCATATTCTCAACTGACCGCCACAAACACTGTTCTTGAAAACCAGCGCATAGTCTCTGAACACGCTCCAGTTCACTCGATGGTGTTCCCTCAGGCTGCGTATCCGAGCTATTGAGTATCGCAGCGGACATTGTAGCGTCTTCAGTTACGGTCGTGCTCTCGGAGCGCTTCGGAGTTTTCGACTTGGGACTACCAACGGTCGCAAACTCGAGCTGAGTGATAGTCTCCAAGTTGGCTTTGTAGATCTCTTCGGCGACTTGGACGCGGCTCAGCGCGCTCTTTAGCTCCTTCTTGGTGGTAAAGAGACTCTCCTCAAGGCGAATCTACAGGCCCCAACACGAAGATACAAAATCAGTCCCCACCGAATCACAGACTAACACAGAGAACGTACGACTTGCTCCTCCAGCTCATGAGCTCGACGCTCTATAGCAGCCGTTTGCATCGGATTCTTTTCCTCCACCACATTGTCTTTACCGGTAAAGCTGTAGTTGTACTCCGTGTCTTCACCGAATCCGTCTTCACTTTCGTCGTCAGAGTTCCACCCGACCACATCTTCCAATGACGTAATCTCGGAACTAATGACGTGTTGATGAAGCCAATCAGCCGTGTCGACAGTGTTTAACCCATTTGCAATCTTCAGAATGCTCTCCGCGGTGTCTAACGATACCACTTCAGTATGAAACTTCAACGGCTTCGACACCACGTTACTCGTACTTGCATTTTCCCACTGCAATGTCACCACCCCCGTCTTTTGTGCAACAAAGTGTCCATATACAAAAGCTGCTTCGTCAACAGCGTCCGGAAAGCCACAACTCGTGCGAAATTGTGCTACTGCTTTCTCGTTCTGAACTCCTTGCTCGTCATTGTAGCTACTAACACTGTACGGGTCCGGTTCAGTATCAGCTGCACGCTTAGCTCCACTAGCAAACTCGGCACTGAACATCAAACCCTCTCCTTGTGACGTAAACTTCCAGAGCACAACCTGATTCTCTCCTTCCGTCAAGGTTAGAGCCACTTCCTGGTCTACAGAGCAGCCAGCAGCTACTCTCTCCTCCGTCATATCTGTCTCTCCACCTACCATTGCACTTTCCACTGCGTCGTTGTAGCTCTGTCCAATGGCCTCATGAGTTGTCAGCACATTGCCGTACAGGAACAATTTGAAAGCAAGCGACGTCGCCAACAGCTCCGAGTTCATCACTAATTGGCGCAGAAAAGCCTCCAACGCAACTGCCAGTCGAGCGGCAACCTGCTTCAACGGATAAAAGCTCGGTTTCGCTTCGCAAAAAGCTTCAATGGCTCGGAGAACGGACGATGATTCTTCAGCTGCAGGTTCTAGCGCTAGTTGACGCGCCAACTGCTGGAAATCGCGCAGGGTGCGCTCAAGCACACGGAAGTGACCTTCACAGTGGAGGAGAATGAGCACGAGTGAGTCCAGAGGCGTATCCTGGGCAGGAGAAGCAGGCGCCTTCACTGCCAAATCCAACATTTTTATTTCTTGGAGAAATGGAGAAATTTGTTCTTTATGTGAAACACAATTTCTATTCCAGAGGCGTATCCTGGGCAGGAGAAGCAGGCGCCTTCACTGCCACATCCAACATTTTTTATTTCTTGGAGAAATTTGTTCTTTGTGTGAAACACAATTTCTACATAATAAATACATTGCCCTCGGTAATTTAAATTCTCCAGAATTTACTGGACGCCAGCTGCGCCTGTAGCCTTTTTCATGGACAGCGAGCCAGGAAAAACCATTTATCATAACGTTAGAGCTGAAATCACTGCTGCCCAGCTGAGACTTACTTCAGGCCTAGGCGATGTATGGTCATTGCCGGTGGACTTAGTCAGTGAGGCGTGACCGAGTAGCTGGCATGGATTTGAAGTTGTAGGGGTCTCGGTTAACGGCGTTGGGTCCGTCAAATTTCCGTTGTTGAAGTGTGAATTGTTGAAACACCAGTTGTTGGGTCGAAGTATCTGACCGTCCCGTCAGGGTCTCCTTTGCTGATCCATTGTTTTGGCTGTGCTCACGTCCAGGGTGCTACAGATCGGCTCGCTCTTGATGTACGTCACCGCCTCATGCATAATGCAAACGGACTACTTGGATACACCAAAGCAGTAGTTGTCGAGGAACAATAGTTTCTCTAGCTGTATCTCGAGCTGTAGCAGGAGGTAACGTTTGTTGGATAGCATCTTCACCCGTGAGCTGAGACGATAGATTGGGACCTCCTGATACTACTTTTATGAAGCAATAGTCTCGCTCGAATTGCATCCTCAGTGCTCGGTTCTCGATCAAGGATAAATAAGCCACCAGCGATTCAGAGTTTAGTGTGGACTTAAACGAATCTTTAGCAGCGCAAGCTCACATTATTGCCCCGAACCAGAAAATCACACCTGCGCATACGAAGACCCCCTCACGACATGGGTTGGCAATACTTGCCACGGCCATGATGAAAGTCAGATTTGAGATGGAGAATGAAGGGTTAAAAAACGACAAGAACGAAGAGTTATTTGCAGAACTACTATAGAAACTTAACTGACCAGCCAGGTGCTAAGGTTTGACTGCTATCGCCGCATGCCACGGCCATGATGAAAGTCAGATTCGAGATGGAGAATGAAGGGTTAAAAAACGACAAGAACGAAGAGTTATTTGCAGAACTACATGTACTATAGAAACTTAACTGACCAGCCAGGTGCTAAGGTTTGAATGCTATCGCCGCTAACGAAGCCGTCTGTGCAACAGGTTCGCGTGACGCATATGTGAAATAGAGATGGTCGTGAGCGAAAAACACAAGTGACACCGGAGAGCAGTCGATTAGTTTTGGTCTTCGTTCTGCTCTCCATCACCCGGGTATGAGGTCTCAGGGGTAACCGGTGCGGTAGTCTCCGGGCATGGGGTTTCCGGAGTTGGGGTCTCTGGGGTCTCGGTCGTCGGAGCTGGAGTCTCAGGGCATGGGGTTTCCGGAGTTGGGGTTTCCGGGGTCTCGGTGTCCGGGCATGGTGTCGTCGGAGCTGGAGTCTCAGGGCAAGGGGTTTCCGGAGTTGGGGTATCCGGGGTCTCGGTGTCCGGGCACGGTGTCGTCGGAGCTGGAGTCTCAGGGCATGGGGTTTCCGGAGTTGGGGTCTCTGGGGTCTC